>JBBGZY010003357.1:0-205991 GCA_037952925.1 Lithobates clamitans | reverse complement strand
GGTGTAGGTAGGTGTGTGCTGTGTATGTACAGTGTAGGTAGGTGTGTGCTGTGTATGTATAGTGTAGGTAGGTGTGTGCTGTGTATGTACGGTGTAGGTAGGTGTGTGCTGTGTAGGTAGGTAGGTGTGTGCTGTGTATGTACAGTGCAGGTAGGTGTGTGCTGTGTATGTACAGTGTAGGTAGGTGTGTGCTGTGTATGTATAGTGTAGGTAGGTGTGTGCTGTGTATGTACAGTGTAGGTAGGTGTGTGCTGTGTATGTATAGTGTAGGTAGGTGTGTGCTGTGTATGTATAGTGTAGGTAGGTGTGTGCTGTGTATGTACGGTGTAGGTAGGTGTGTGCTGTGTATGTACAGTGTAGGTAGGTGTGTGCTGTGTATGTATAGTGTAGGTAGGTGTGTGCTGTGTATGTATAGTGTAGGTAGGTGTGTGCTGTGTATGTATAGTGTAGGTAGGTGTGTGCTGTGTATGTACAGTGTAGGTAGGTGTGTGCTGTGTATGTATAGTGTAGGTAGGTGTGTGCTGTGTATGTATAGTGTAGGTAGGTGTGTGCAGTGTATGTACGGTGTAGGTAGGTGTGTGCTGTGTATGTATAGTGTAGGTAGGTGTGTGCTGTGTATGTACGGTGTAGGTAGGTGTGTGCTGTGTATGTACGGTGCAGGTAGGTGTGTGCTGTGTATGTACAGTGTAGGTAGGTGTGTGCTGTGTAGGTAGGTAGGTGTGTGCTGTGTATGTATAGTGCAGGTAGGTGTGTGCTGTGTATGTACGGTGTAGGTAGGTGTGTGCTGTGTATGTACAGTGTAGGTAGGTGTGTGCTGTGTATGTATAGTGCAGGTAGGTGTGTGCTGTGTATGTACAGTGTAGGTAGGTGTGTGCTGTGTATGTACAGTGTAGGTAGGTGTGTGCTGTGTATGTACAGTGTAGGTAGGTGTGTGCTGTGTATGTACAGTGTAGGTAGGTGTGTGCTGTGTATGTATGGTGCAGGTAGGTGTGTGCTGTGTATGTACAGTGCAGGTAGGTGTGTGCTGTGTATGTACGGTGTAGGTAGGTGTGTGCTGTGTATGTACGGTGCAGGTAGGTGTGTGCTGTGTATGTACGGTGTAGGTAGGTGTGTGCTGTGTATGTATAGTGCAGGTAGGTGTGTGCTGTGTATGTACAGTGTAGGTAGGTGTGTGCTGTGTATGTACAGTGTAGGTAGGTGTGTGCTGTGTATGTATAGTGTAGGTAGGTGTGTGCTGTGTATGTACGGTGTAGGTAGGTGTGTGCTGTGTATGTACGGTGTAGGTAGGTGTGTGCTGTGTATGTACAGTGTAGGTAGGTGTGTGCTGTGTATGTACGGTGCAGGTAGGTGTGTGCTGTGTATGTACGGTGTAGGTAGGTGTGTGCTGTGTATGTACGGTGTAGGTAGGTGTGTGCTGTGTATGTACGGTGTAGGTAGGTGTGTGCTGTGTATGTACAGTGTAGGTAGGTGTGTGCTGTGTATGTACAGTGTAGGTAGGTGTGTGCTGTGTAGGTAGGTAGGTGTGTGCTGTGTATGTACAGTGTAGGTAGGTGTGTGCTGTGTATGTACAGTGTAGGTAGGTGTGTGCTGTGTATGTACAGTGTAGGTAGGTGTGTGCTGTGTATGTACGGTGTAGGTAGGTGTGTGCTGTGTATGTACAGTGCAGGTAGGTGTGTGCTGTGTATGTACGGTGTAGGTAGGTGTGTGCTGTGTATGTATAGTGTAGGTAGGTGTGTGCTGTGTATGTACGGTGTAGGTAGGTGTGTGCTGTGTATGTACAGTGTAGGTAGGTGTGTGCTGTGTATGTACAGTGTAGGTAGGTGTGTGCTGTGTATGTACAGTGTAGGTAGGTGTGTGCTGTGTATGTACGGTGTAGGTAGGTGTGTGCTGTGTATGTACGGTGTAGGTAGGTGTGTGCTGTGTATGTACAGTGTAGGTAGGTGTGTGCTGTGTATGTACAGTGCAGGTAGGTGTGTGCTGTGTATGTACAGTGTAGGTAGGTGTGTGCTGTGTATGTACGGTGTAGGTAGGTGTGTGCTGTGTATGTATAGTGTAGGTAGGTGTGTGCTGTGTAGGTAGGTAGGTGTGTGCTGTGTATGTACAGTGTAGGTAGGTGTGTGCTGTGTATGTACAGTGCAGGTAGGTGTGTGCTGTGTATGTACGGTGTAGGTAGGTGTGTGCTGTGTATGTATAGTGTAGGTAGGTGTGTGCTGTGTGTGTACGGTGTAGGTAGGTGTGTGCTGTGTATGTACGGTGTAGGTAGGTGTGTGCTGTGTATGTACAGTGCAGGTAGGTGTGTGCTGTGTATGTACAGTGTAGGTAGGTGTGTGCTGTGTATGTACAGTGTAGGTAGGTGTGTGCTGTGTATGTACAGTGTAGGTAGGTGTGTGCTGTGTATGTACGGTGTAGGTAGGTGTGTGCTGTGTATGTACGGTGCAGGTAGGTGTGTGCTGTGTATGTACGGTGCAGGTAGGTGTGTGCTGTGTATGTACGGTGCAGGTAGGTGTGTGCTGTGTATGTACGGTGTAGGTAGGTGTGTGCTGTGTATGTACAGTGTAGGTAGGTGTGTGCTGTGTATGTACAGTGTAGGTAGGTGTGTATGTATAGTGTAGGTAGGTGTGTGCTGTGTATGTATAGTGTAGGTAGGTGTGTGCTGTGTATGTATAGTGTAGGTAGGTGTGTGCTGTGTATGTACAGTGCAGGTAGGTGTGTGCTGTGTATGTACAGTGTAGGTAGGTGTGTGCTGTGTATGTACAGTGTAGGTAGGTGTGTGCTGTGTATGTATAGTGCAGGTAGGTGTGTGCTGTGTATGTACGGTGTAGGTAGGTGTGTGCTGTGTATGTACGGTGTAGGTAGGTGTGTGCTGTGTATGTACGGTGTAGGTAGGTGTGTGCTGTGTATGTACAGTGTAGGTAGGTGTGTGCTGTGTATGTACGGTGTAGGTAGGTGTGTGCTGTGTATGTACGGTGTAGGTAGGTGTGTGCTGTGTATGTACAGTGTAGGTAGGTGTGTGCTGTGTATGTACGGTGTAGGTAGGTGTGTGCTGTGTATGTACGGTGTAGGTAGGTGTGTGCTGTGTATGTACAGTGTAGGTAGGTAGGTGTGTGCTGTGTATGTACAGTGTAGGTAGGTAGGTGTGTGCTGTGTATGTATAGTGTAGGTAGGTGTGTGCTGTGTATGTACAGTGCAGGTAGGTGTGTGCTGTGTATGTACGGTGTAGGTAGGTGTGTGCTGTGTATGTATAGTGTAGGTAGGTGTGTGCTGTGTATGTACAGTGTAGGTAGGTGTGTGCTGTGTATGTACGGTGCAGGTAGGTGTGTGCTGTGTATGTACAGTGTAGGTAGGTGTGTGCTGTGTATGTACAGTGTAGGTAGGTGTGTGCTGTGTATGTACAGTGTAGGTAGGTGTGTGCTGTGTATGTACGGTGTAGGTAGGTGTGTGCTGTGTATGTATAGTGCAGGTAGGTGTGTGCTGTGTATGTACAGTGTAGGTAGGTGTGTGCTGTGTATGTATAGTGTAGGTAGGTGTGTGCTGTGTATGTATAGTGCAGGTAGGTGTGTGCTGTGTATGTACAGTGTAGGTAGGTGTGTGCTGTGTATGTATAGTGTAGGTAGGTGTGTGCTGTGTATGTATAGTGTAGGTAGGTGTGTGCTGTGTATGTACGGTGTAGGTAGGTGTGTGCTGTGTATGTACGGTGTAGGTAGGTGTGTGCTGTGTATGTATAGTGTAGGTAGGTGTGTGCTGTGTATGTACGGTGTAGGTAGGTGTGTGCTGTGTATGTACGGTGTAGGTAGGTGTGTGCTGTGTATGTACAGTGTAGGTAGGTGTGTGCTGTGTATGTACAGTGTAGGTAGGTGTGTGCTGTGTATGTATAGTGTAGGTAGGTGTGTGCTGTGTATGTATAGTGTAGGTAGGTGTGTGCTGTGTATGTACGGTGTAGGTAGGTGTGTGCTGTGTATGTACGGTGTAGGTAGGTGTGTGCTGTGTATGTATAGTGTAGGTAGGTGTGTGCTGTGTATGTACGGTGTAGGTAGGTGTGTGCTGTGTATGTACGGTGTAGGTAGGTGTGTGCTGTGTATGTATAGTGTAGGTAGGTGTGTGCTGTGTATGTACAGTGTAGGTAGGTGTGTGCTGTGTATGTACGGTGTAGGTAGGTGTGTGCTGTGTATGTACGGTGTAGGTAGGTGTGTGCTGTGTATGTACGGTGTAGGTAGGTGTGTGCTGTGTATGTATAGTGTAGGTAGGTGTGTGCTGTGTATGTACAGTGTAGGTAGGTGTGTGCTGTGTATGTATAGTGTAGGTAGGTGTGTGCTGTGTATGTACGGTGCAGGTAGGTGTGTGCTGTGTATGTACGGTGTAGGTAGGTGTGTGCTGTGTATGTACGGTGTAGGTAGGTGTGTGCTGTGTATGTACAGTGCAGGTAGGTGTGTACGGTGTATGTACGGTGTAGGTAGGTGTGTGCTGTGTATGTACGGTGTAGGTAGGTGTGTGCTGTGTATGTACAGTGTAGGTAGGTAGGTGTGTGCTGTGTATGTACAGTGTAGGTAGGTAGGTGTGTGCTGTGTATGTATAGTGCAGGTAGGTGTGTGCTGTGTATGTACAGTGTAGGTAGGTGTGTGCTGTGTATGTACGGTGTAGGTAGGTGTGTGCTGTGTATGTACAGTGCAGGTAGGTGTGTGCTGTGTATGTACGGTGTAGGTAGGTGTGTGCTGTGTATGTACAGTGTAGGTAGGTGTGTGCTGTGTATGTACAGTGTAGGTAGGTGTGTGCTGTGTATGTACAGTGTAGGTAGGTGTGTGCTGTGTATGTACAGTGTAGGTAGGTGTGTGCTGTGTATGTATAGTGTAGGTAGGTGTGTGCTGTGTATGTACGGTGTAGGTAGGTGTGTGCTGTGTATGTACAGTGTAGGTAGGTGTGTGCTGTGTATGTATAGTGTAGGTAGGTGTGTGCTGTGTATGTACAGTGCAGGTAGGTGTGTGCTGTGTATGTACAGTGTAGGTAGGTGTGTGCTGTGTATGTACGGTGCAGGTAGGTGTGTGCTGTGTATGTACGGTGTAGGTAGGTGTGTGCTGTGTAGGTAGGTAGGTGTGTGCTGTGTATGTACAGTGTAGGTAGGTGTGTGCTGTGTATGTATAGTGTAGGTAGGTGTGTGCTGTGTATGTATAGTGTAGGTAGGTGTGTGCTGTGTATGTATAGTGTAGGTAGGTGTGTGCTGTGTATGTATAGTGTAGGTAGGTGTGTGCTGTGTATGTACAGTGTAGGTAGGTGTGTGCTGTGTATGTACGGTGCAGGTAGGTGTGTACGGTGTATGTACGGTGTAGGTAGGTGTGTGCTGTGTAAGTACGGTGTAGGTAGGTGTGTGCTGTGTATGTACGGTGTAGGTAGGTGTGTGCTGTGTGTGTACGGTGTAGGTAGGTGTGTGCTGTGTATGTACGGTGTAGGTAGGTGTGTGCTGTGTGTGTACGGTGTAGGTAGGTGTGTGCTGTGTGTGTACGGTGTAGGTAGGTGTGTGCTGTGTATGTACGGTGTAGGTAGGTGTGTACTGTGTAGGTAGGTAGGTGTGTGCTGTGTATGTACGGTGTAGGTAGGTGTGTGCTGTGTATGTACAGTGCAGGTAGGTGTGTGCTGTGTATGTACGGTGTAGGTAGGTGTGTATGGTATAGGTAGGTAGGTGTGTATGCTGTAGGTAGGTGTGTATGGTATAGGTAGGTAGGTGTGTATGGTGTAGGTAGGTGTGTATGGTGTAGGTAGGTAGGTGTGTATGGTGTAGGTAGGTAGGTGTGTATGGTGTAGGTAGGTAGGTGTGTATGGTGTAGGTAGGTGTGTATGGTATAGGTAGGTAGGTGTGTATGGTGTAGGTAGGTAGGTGTGTATGGTATAGGTAGGTAGGTGTGTATGGTGTAGGTAGGTAGGTGTGTATGGTGTAGGTAGGTAGGTGTGTATGGTGTAGGTAGGTAGGTGTGTATGGTGTAGGTAGGTGTAGGTAGGTAGGTGTGTATGGTGTAGGTAGGTAGGTGTATATGGTGTAGGTAGGTAGGTGTATATGGTGTAGGTAGGTAGGTGTGTATGGTGTAGGTAGGTAGGTGTGTATGGTGTAGGTAGGTAGGTGTGTATGGTGTAGGTAGGTAGGTGTGTATGGTGTAGGTAGGTAGGTGTGTATGGTGTAGGTAGGTAGGTGTGTATGCTGTAGGTAGGTAGGTGTGTATGGTGTAGGTAGGTGTGTATGGTGTAGGTAGGTAGGTGTGTATGGTGTAGGTAGGTAGGTGTGTATGGTGTAGGTAGGTAGGTGTGTATGGTGTAGGTAGGTGTGTATGCTGTAGGTAGGTAGGTGTGTATGGTGTAGGTAGGTGTGTATGGTATAGGTAGGTAGGTGTGTATGGTGTAGGTAGGTAGGTGTGTATGCTGTAGGTAGGTAGGTGTGTATGGTGTAGGTAGGTGTGTATGGTATAGGTAGGTAGGTGTGTATGGTGTAGGTAGGTAGGTGTGTACGCTGTAGGTAGGTAGGTGTGTATGGTGTAGGTAGGTAGGTGTGTATGGTGTAGGTAGGAGTGTACGGTGTAGGTAGGTAGGTGTGTATGGTGTAGGTAGGTAGGTGTGTGCTGTGTAGGTAGGTAGGTGTGTATGGTGTAGGTAGGTAGGTGTATATGGTGTAGGTAGGTGTATACGGTGTAGGTAGGTAGGTGTATATGGTGTAGGTAGGTAGGTGTGTACGCTGTAGGTAGGTAGGTGTGTATGGTGTAGGTAGGTGTATACGGTGTAGGTAGGTAGGTGTGTATGGTGTAGGTAGGTAGGTGTATATGCTGTAGGTAGGTAGGTGTATATGGTGTAGGTAGGTGTATACGGTGTAGGTAGGTAGGTGTGTATGGTGTAGGTAGGTAGGTGTATATGGTGTAGGTAGGTGTATACGGTGTAGGTAGGTAGGTGTATATGGTGTAGGTAGGTAGGTGTGTACGCTGTAGGTAGGTAGGTGTGTATGGTGTAGGTAGGTAGGTGTATATGCTGTAGGTAGGTAGGTGTATATGGTGTAGGTAGGTGTATACGGTGTAGGTAGGTAGGTGTGTATGGTGTAGGTAGGTAGGTGTATATGGTGTAGGTAGGTAGGTGTGTACGCTGTAGGTAGGTAGGTGTGTATGGTGTAGGTAGGTAGGTGTGTATGGTGTAGGTAGGTAGGTGTGTATGGTGTAGGTAGGTAGGTGTGTATGGTGTAGGTAGGTAGGTGTGTACGGTGTAGGTAGGTAGGTGTGTATGGTGTAGGTAGGTAGGTGTGTATGGTGTAGGTAGGTAGGTGTGTACGGTGTAGGTAGGTAGGTGTGTACGCTGTAGGTAGGTAGGTGTGTATGGTGTAGGTAGGTAGGTGTGTATGGTGTAGGTAGGTAGGTGTGTATGGTGTAGGTAGGTAGGTGTGTATGGTGTAGGTAGGTAGGTGTATATGGTGTAGGTAGGTGTGTATGGTGTAGGTAGGTGTGTACGGTGTAGGTAGGTGTGTGCTGTGTATGTACGGTGTAGGTAGGTGTGTGCTGTGTATGTACAGTGCAGGTAGGTGTGTATGTATAGTGTAGGTAGGTGTGTGCTGTGTATGTACGGTGTAGGTAGGTGTGTGCTGTGTATGTACAGTGCAGGTAGGTGTGTGCTGTGTATGTACGGTGTAGGTAGGTGTGTGCTGTGTATGTACAGTGTAGGTAGGTGTGTGCTGTGTATGTACAGTGTAGGTAGGTGTGTGCTGTGTAGGTAGGTAGGTAGGTGTGTATGGTGTAGGTAGGTAGGTGTATATGGTGTAGGTAGGTAGGTGTGTACGGTGTAGGTGGGTAGGTGTGTATGGTGTAGGTAGGTAGGTGTGTACGGTGTAGGTAGGTAGGTGTGTACGGTGTAGGTGGGTAGGTGTGTATGGTGTAGGTAGGTAGGTGTGTACGGTGTAGGTAGGTAGGTGTGTATGGTGTAGGTAGGTGTGTATGGTGTAGGTAGGTGTGTATGGTGTAGGTAGGTAGGTGTGTATGGTGTAGGTAGGTGTGTATGGTGTAGGTAGGTGTGTATGGTGTAGGTAGGTGTGTATGGTGTAGGTAGGTAGGTGTGTCTCAGCATTACATACTCACATATTGTGTGTAATATGTCCTCCTGCACATGCTCAGTGACATCCTGGGAAGAATGAGACTAGTTCCCAGGAGTCTGGGAGGGGCTAGAGACACGCCCACTCCAACGGGAGGAGAACCAGGAAGTGAAAGAAGAATAGAAAAATAAAAGGTAATTACGGCGATTTCAATTTTATTAGACGGCAAGGAAGAGAATACATACAGATATTGTTCACAATTTGGGGTGAACCCCGCTTTAATGTCTGGTCACTTAGGCTGCCTATCACATGGAGGGGGGAGAGGAATTGGGTACAAGGGAGGCGGGTCACATGTGAAGTATTGTCATCCCTCATCCATGGTTACCATAGATACCATATTATATAGTAGGTGAGGTTGAAAAAAGACACAAGTCCATCAAGTCCAACCTATGTGTGTGATTATATGTCAGTATTACATTATATATCTCTGTATGTTGCGGTCATTCAGGTGATTATCTAATAGTTTCTTGAAGCTATCAATGCTCCCCGCTGAGACCACCGCCTGTGGAAGGGAATTCCACATCCTTGCCGCTCTTACAGTAAAGAACCCTCTACATAGTTTAAGGTTAAACCTCTTTTCTTCTAATTGTAATGAGTGGCCACAAGTCTTATTAAACTCTCTTCTGCGAAAATTTTTTATCCCTATTGTGGGGTCACCAGTCTGGTATTTGTATATTGTGGGGTCACCAGTCTGGTATTTATATATTGTGGGGTCACCAGTCCGGTATTTATATATTGTGGGGTCACCAGTCCGGTATTTCTCTATTGTGGGGTCACCAGTCCGGTATTTGTATATTGTGGGGTCACCAGTCTGGTATTTATATATTGTGGGGTCACCAGTCCGGTATTTATATATTGTGGGGTCACCAGTCCGGTATTTGTATATTTTGGGGTCACCAGTCCGGTATTTATATATTGTGGGGTCACCAGTCTGGTATTTATATATTGTGGGGTCACCAGTCCGGTATTTATATATTGTGGGGTCACCAGTCCGGTATTTGTATATTGTGGGGTCACCAGTCCGGTATTTATATATTGTGGGGTCACCAGTCCGGTATTTATATATTGTGGGGTCACCAGTCTGGTATTTATATATTGTGGGGTCACCAGTCCGGTATTTGTATATTGTGGGGTCACCAGTCCGGTATTTATATATTGTGGGGTCACCAGTCCGGTATTTATATATTGTGGGGTCACCAGTCTGGTATTTATATATTGTGGGGTCACCAGTCCGGTATTTGTATATTGTGGGGTCACCAGTCCGGTATTTATATATTGTGGGGTCACCAGTCCGGTATTTATATATTGTGGGGTCACCAGTCCGGTATTTGTATATTGTGGGGTCACCAGTCCGGTATTTATATATTGTGGGGTCACCAGTCCGGTATTTATATATTGTGGGGTCACCAGTCCGGTATTTATATATTGTGGGGTCACCAGTCCGGTATTTGTATATTGTGGGGTCACCAGTCCGGTATTTATATATTGTGGGGTCACCAGTCCGGTATTTATATATTGTGGGGTCACCAGTCTGGTATTTATATATTGTGGGGTCACCAGTCCGGTATTTGTATATTGTGGGGTCACCAGTCCGGTATTTGTATATTGTGGGGTCACCAGTCCGGTATTTGTACATTGTGGGGTCACCAGTCCGGTATTTATATACTTTGGGGTCACCAGTCCGGTATTTATATATTGTGGGGTCACCAGTCCGGTATTTGTATATTGTGGGGTCACCAGTCCGGTATTTATATATTGTGGGGTCACCAGTCCGGTATTTATATAATGAAATCATATCCCCTCTCAAGCGTCTCTTCTCCAGAGAGAATAAGTTCAGAGCTCACAACCTTTCCTCATAACTAAGATCCTCCAGACCCTTTATTAGCTTTGTTGCCCTTCTTTGTACTCGCTCCATTTCCAGTACATCCTTCCTGAGGACTGGTGCCCAGAACTGGACAGCATACTCCAGGTGCGGCCGGACCAGAGTCTTGTAGAGCGGGAGAATTATCGTTTTATCTCTGGAGTTGATCCCCTTTTAATGCCAATATTCTGTTTGCTTTATTAGCAGCAGCTTGGCATTGCATGTCATTGCTGAGCCTATCATCTACTAGGACCCCCAGGTCCTTTTCCATCCTAGATCCCCCCAGAGGTTCTCCCCCAGTCTATAGATTGACTTCAGATTTTTACCACCCAAATACATTATTTTACATTATTTTACATTATTTTACATTGTGGGTCTCTGGAAATCATTCAGCACGCTGGCAGATTTTGCTGCGAGAACCCAAAGTTCCTCAATCTGGACACAGAGGACCTCCTACAACCACCATCAGAGGTCCATGATGAAGACTCATGACAACCAGCTCACCAGGGAGAGGACCTGTTATGGGGGGGGGGGGGGGGGGAGCCTCGATATACTGAAGGAGGCTCCACCTCTATGAAGTATTTGGATATTAGACCCCACCCCCTGCCATCTTCCCGCCTACTCACATCTTCTGGCCAATGGTGGAGTTCTCCTGGAAGAGCAGGTCCACATCGATGTCGAAGTTGCAGGTGGTGATACACCAGGTCATCCCGCCCACCACCTGGAGGCGGAGACAAAGTCACATGATGCAAAAAGTGTGCAGAACTGCAGGGGGTGTGGCCCACAGCAGCCAATCAGGTGTCATGTTGTATTCTTTAGAACTCTGATTGGTCGCAGCAGACCACACCTCTACCTCCAGCCCCCTATCTGTAGACAACCAATCAAAAGCTCACCTTGTCGAAGGGGGAGAGCCCCTTAATTCTGGCCCGGAAGTATCCGGCCGCCACCAGCAGCTCCAGAATCTCCAACAACTTAACATTCTGCTCCTCGTCTTCCCGACTCTCCACCTGAAACCACAGGACCGTGTCACCGGGGGATCCGCCCACTATGTGATGGAGGGAGGGGCTACCGGGGGATCCGCCCACTGCGTGATGGAGGAAGGGGCTACCGGGGAATCCGCCCACTGCGTGATGGAGGGAGGGGCTACTGGGGGATCCGCCCACTATGTGATGGAGGGAGGGGCTACCGGGGAATCCGCCCACTGCGTGATGGAGGGAGGGGGCTACCGGGGGATCCGCCCACTGCGTGATGGAGGGAGGGGCTACCGGGAGATCCGTCCACTGCGTGATGGAGGGAGCGGCTACCGGGGATCCGTCCACTGCGGGATGGAGGGAGGGGCTACCGGGGGATCCGATCACTGCGTGATGGAGGGAGGGGCTACCGGGGGATCCGCCCACTGCGTGATGGAGGGGGCTACCGGAGGATCCGCCCACTGCGTGATGGAGGGAGGGGGTCACCGGGGGATCCGCCCGCTGCGTGATGGAGGGAGGGGCTACCGAAGGATCCGCCCACTGCGTGATGGAGGGAGGGGCTACCGGGGGATCCGCCCGCTGCGTGATGGAGGGAGGGGCTACCGAAGGATCCGCCCACTGCGTGATGGAGGGAGGGGCTACCGGGGAATCCGCCCGCTGCGTGATGGAGAGAGGGGCTACCGGGGAATCCGCCCACTGCGTGATGGAGGGAGGGGCTACCGGGGAATCCGCCCACTGCGTGATGGAGGGAGGGGCTACCGGGGGATCCGCCCACTGCGTGATGGAGGGAGGGGCTACCGGGGGATCCGCCCACTGCGTGATGGAGGGAGGGGCTACCGGGGGATCCGCCCACTGCGTGATGGAGGGAGGAGGCTACCGGGGGATCCGCCCACTGCGTGATGGAGGGAGGAGGCTACCGGGGGATCCGCCCACTGCGTGATGGAGGGAGGAGGCTACCGGGGGATCCGCCCACTACGTGATGGAGGGAGGAGGCTACCGGGGGATCCGCCCACTACGTGATGGAGGGAGGGGCTAACGGGGAATCCGCCCGCTGCGTGATGGAGGGAGGGGCTAACGGGGAATCCGCCCGCTGCGTGATGGAGGGAGGGGCTAACGGGGGATCCGCCCACTACGTGATGGAGGGAGGGGCTAACGGGGAATCCGCCCGCTGCGTGATGGAGGGAGGGGGCTACCGGGAGATCCGCCCACTGCGTGATGGAGGGAGGGGCTACCGGGGGATCCGCCCACTGCGGGATGGAGGGAGGGGCTACCGGGGAATCCGCCCGCTGCGGGATGGAGGGAGGGGCCTACCGGGGCATCCGCCCACTATGTGATGGAGGGAGGGGCTACCGGGAGATCCGCCCACTGCGTGATGGAGGGAGGGGCTACCGAAGGATCCGCCCACTGCGTGATGGAGGGAGGGGCTACCCGGGGAATCCGCCCGCTGCGTGATGGAGGGAGGGGCTACCGGGGGATCCGCCCACTAGGTGATGGAGGGAGGGGCTACCGGGGAATCCGCCCACTGCGTGATGGAGGGAGGGGCTACCGGGGAATCCGCCCACTGCGTGATGGAGGGAGGGGCTACCGGGGGATCCGCCCACTGCGTGATGGAGGGAGGGGCTACCGGGGGATCCGCCCACTGCGTGATGGAGGGAGGGGCTACCGGGGGATCCGCCCACTGCGTGATGGAGGGAGGAGGCTACCGGGGGATCCGCCCACTGCGTGATGGAGGGAGGAGGCTACCGGGGGATCCGCCCACTGCGTGATGGAGGGAGGAGGCTACCGGGGGATCCGCCCACTACGTGATGGAGGGAGGAGGCTACCGGGGGATCCGCCCACTACGTGATGGAGGGAGGGGCTAACGGGGAATCCGCCCGCTGCGTGATGGAGGGAGGGGCTAACGGGGAATCCGCCCGCTGCGTGATGGAGGGAGGGGCTAACGGGGGATCCGCCCACTACGTGATGGAGGGAGGGGCTAACGGGGAATCCGCCCGCTGCGTGATGGAGGGAGGGGGCTACCGGGAGATCCGCCCACTGCGTGATGGAGGGAGGGGCTACCGGGGGATCCGCCCACTGCGGGATGGAGGGAGGGGCTACCGGGGAATCCGCCCGCTGCGGGATGGAGGGAGGGGCCTACCGGGGCATCCGCCCACTATGTGATGGAGGGAGGGGCTACCGGGAGATCCGCCCACTGCGTGATGGAGGGAGGGGCTACCGAAGGATCCGCCCACTGCGTGATGGAGGGAGGGGCTACCCGGGGAATCCGCCCGCTGCGTGATGGAGGGAGGGGCTACCGGGGGATCCGCCCACTACGTGATGGAGGGAGGGGCTACCGGGAGATCCGCCCACTAGGTGATGGAGGGAGGGGCTACCAGGAGATCCGCCCACTGCGTGATGGAGGGAGGGGCTACCAGGAGATCCGCCCACTGCGTGATGGAGGGAGGGGCCTACCGGGGGATCCGCCCACTGCGGGATGGAGGGAGGGGCTACCGGGGGATCCGCCCACTACGTGATGGAGGGAGGGGCTACCGGGGGATCCGCCCACTGCGTGATGGAGAGAGGGGCTAACGGGGAATCCGCCCACTACGTGATGGAGGGAGGGGCTACCGGGGGATCCGCCCACTGCGTGATGGAGGGAGGGGCTACCGGGGGATCCGCCCACTGCGTGATGGAGGGAGGGGCTACCGGGGAATCCGCCCGCTGCGTGATGGAGGGAGGGGCTACCGGGGAATCCGCCCACTGCGTGATGGAGGGAGGGGCTAGCGGAGGATCCGCCCACTGCGTGATGGAGGGAGGAGGCTAACGGGGAATCCGCCCACTACGTGATGGAGGGAGGGGCTACTGGAGGATCCGCCCACTACGTGATGGAGGGAGGGGCTAACGGGGAATCCGCCCACTGCGTGATGGAGGGAGGGGCCTACCGGGGGATCCGCCCACTGCGGGATGGAGGGAGGGGCTACCGGGGGATCCGCCCACTGCGGGATGGAGGGAGGGGCCTACCGGGGGATCCGCCCACTGCGGGATGGAGGGAGGGGCTACCGGGGGATCCGCCCACTGCGGGATGGAGGGAGGGGCTACCGGGGGATCCGCCCACTGCGGGATGGAGGGAGGGGCTACCGGGGGATCCGCCCACTGCGGGATGGAGGGAGGGGCTACCGGGGGATCCGCCCACTGCGGGATGGAGGGAGGGGCTACCGGGGGATCCGCCCACTGCGGGATGGAGGGAGGGGCTACCGGGGGATCCGCCCACTGCGTGATGGAGGGAGGGGCTACCGGGAGATCCGCCCACTGCGTGATGGAGGGAGGGGCTACCGAAGGATCCGCCCACTGCGTGATGGAGGGAGGGGCTACCGGGGAATCCGCCCACTGCGTGATGGAGGGAGGGGCTAACGGGGAATCCGCCCACTGCGTGATGGAGGGAGGGGCTACCGGGGGATCCGCCCACTGCGGGATGGAGGGAGGGGCTACCGGGGGATCCGCCCACTGTGCAGGGCTGGGTGATGCTGGGAGTCCCCTGGTGGGGTAATGGAGGGGATGATGGGGGAGGGAGTTGTAGTCCGGAGGGTGGGGGAGGGGGTTGTAGTCCGGTGGGGGAGGGGAGGGGGTTGTAGTCCGGAGGGTGGGGGAGGGGGGTTGTAGTCCGGAGGGTGGGGGAGGGGGGTTGTAGTCCGGAGGGTGGGGGAGGGGGGTTGTAGTCCGGAGGGAGGGGGAGGGGGTTGTAGTCCGGAGGGTGGGGGAGGGGGTTGTAGTCCGGAGGGTGGGGGAGGGGGGTTGTAGTCCGGAGGGAGGGGGAGGGGGTTGTAGTCCGGAGGGTGGGGGAGGGGGTTGTAGTCCGGAGAGTGGGGGAGGGGTGTGGGAGGGGGTTGTAGTCCGGTGGGGGAGGGGGTTGTAGTCCGGTGGGGGAGGGGGTTGTAGTCCGGTGGGGGAGGGGGTTGTAGTCCGGGGGAGGGGTGGGGGAGGGAGTTGTAGTCCGGAGGGTGGGGGAGGGGGTTGTAGTCCGGTGGGGGAGGGGAGGGGGTTGTAGTCCGGAGGGTGGGGGAGGGGGTTGTAGTCCGGAGGGTGGGGGAGGGGGGTTGTAGTCCGGAGGGTGGGGGAGGGGGGTTGTAGTCCGGAGGGAGGGGGAGGGGGTTGTAGTCCGGAGGGTGGGGGAGGGGGTTGTAGTCCGGAGAGTGGGGGAGGGGTGTGGGAGGGGGTTGTAGTCCGGTGGGGGAGGGGGTTGTAGTCCGGTGGGGGAGGGGGTTGTAGTCCGGGGGAGGGGTGGGGGAGGGGGTTGTAGTCCGGGGGAGGGGGTTGTAGTCCGGGGGAGGGGTGTGGGAGGGGGTTGTAGTCCGGTGGGGGAGGGGGTTGTGGTGTGGGGGAGGGGGTTGTAGTCCGGAGGGTGGGGGAGGGGGTTGTAGTCCGGAGGGTGGGGGAGGGGGTTGTAGTCCCTGGTGATGATGGGGGGTTGTAGTCCGGGGGAGGGGTGGGGGAGGGGGTTGTAGTCCGGTGGGGGAGGGGTACCTCAGGTTCGGGGTCTCCTCGGCTCATCTCTCCTCTTCCTCTCCGGGTCACATGACCGCAGATTGACAGATCACGTGACAGGAGGGGGCGGGAGATGATACCGTCTAGTCTCCGCCCTCCGCCTGTCCTGTCCCCGCCCCTCTGTCTCTGGTTGGTTCGGAATGTATGGGGGGCGGGGCTGGTAGGATTCTGGTCACTGATTGGAGGTGTTAAATATAAAGAATGAATGGTTGTGGATGGGAGAGCGGACAGTTCTCATCTCTGGAATCCTCTATAGGAGATTATATACCGCACTACAATCCAACATCACAACATGTCAAATGCGAAACTCCGGTGGGTGTAACAAGATGTCCGCTTGGCGACTTCTGACTGACCTTACTGGGGTGTACCAAGATGGCCGCGACATGACGTCACTTCCGTTACATATTCCGCAATCTGCAGAGCTCCCACCTGTCCCTGATATGTCCCTCATTCCTCCTCATTCCTCCTCATATGTCCCTCATTCCTCCTCATTTCTCCCTCATTCCTCCTCATTCCTCCTCATATGTCCCTCATTCCTCCTCATTTCTCCCTCATTCCTCCCTCATTCCTCCTCATTTCTCCCTCATTTGTCCCTCATTCCTCCTCATATGTCCCTCATTCCTCCTCATTTGTCCCTCATTCCTCCTCATTCGTCCCTCATTCCTCCTCATATGTCCCTCATTCCTCCTCATATGTCCCTCATTCCTCCTCATATGTCCCTCATTCCTCCTCATATGTCCCTCATTCCTCCTCATATGTCCCTCATTTCTCCCTCATTCCTCCTCATTTCTCCCTCATTCCTCCTCATTTGTCCCTCATTCCTCCTCATATGTCCTTCATTCCTCCTCATTCCTCCCTCATTCCTCCTCATATGTCCCTCATTCCTCCTCATTTCTCCCTCATTCCTCCTCATTTCTCCCTCATTCCTCCTCATTTCTCCCTCATTCCTCCTTATATGTCCCTCATTCCTCCTCATTCCTCCCTCATTCCTCCTCATATGTCCCTCATTCCTCCTCATTTCTCCCTCATTCCTCCTCATTTCTCCCTCATTCCTCCTCATTTCTCCCTCATTCCTCCTTATATGTCCCTCATTCCTCCTCATTTGTCCCTCATTCCTCCTCATTCGTCCCTCATTCCTCCTCATTTCTCCCTCATTCCTCCTCATTTCTCCCTCATTCCTCCTCATATGTCCCTCATTCCTCCTCATTTGTCCCTCATTCCTCCTCATTTCTCCCTCATTTCTCCTCATTCCTCCTCATTTCTCCCTCATTCCTCCTCATATGTCCCTCATTCCTCCTCATTTCTCCCTCATTCCTCCTCATTTCTCCCTCATTCCTCCTCATTTCTCCCTCATTCCTCCTCATATGTCCCTCATTCCTCCTCATTTGTCCCTCATTTCTCCCTCATTCCTCCTCATTTCTCCCTCATTCCTCCTCATTTCTCCCTCATTCCTCCTCATATGTCCCTCATTCCTCCTCATTTCTCCCTCATTCCTCCTCATTTCTCCCTCATTCCTCCTCATTTCTCCCTCATTCCTCCTCATATGTCCCTCATTCCTCCTCATTTGTCCCTCATTCCTCCTCATTTCTCCCTCATTCCTCCTCATTTCTCCCTCATTCCTCCTCATTTCTCCCTCATTCCTCCTCATATGTCCCTCATTCCTCCTCATTTCTCCCTCATTCCTCCTCATTTCTCCCTCATTCCTCCTCATTTCTCCCTCATTCCTCCTCATATGTCCCTCATTCCTCCTCATTTGTCCCTCATTTCTCCCTCATTCCTCCTCATTTCTCCCTCATTCCTCCTCATTTCTCCCTCATTCCTCCTCATATGTCCCTCATTCCTCCTCATTTCTCCCTCATTCCTCCTCATTTCTCCCTCATTCCTCCTCATTTCTCCCTCATTCCTCCTCATATGTCCCTCATTCCTCCTCATTTGTCCCTCATTCCTCCTCATTTCTCCCTCATTCCTCCTCATATGTCCCTCATTCCTCCTCATATGTCCCTCATTCCTCCTCATTTGTCCCTCATTCCTCCTCATTTCTCCCTCATTCCTCCTCATTTCTCCCTCATTCCTCCTCATATGTCCCTCATTCCTCCTCATTTCTCCCTCATTCCTCCTCATTTCTCCCTCATTCCTCCTCATATGTCCCTCATTCCTCCTCTTTTGTCCCTCATTCCTCCTCATTTCTCCCTCATTCCTCCTCATTTCTCCCTCATTCCTCCTCATATGTCCCTCATTCCTCCTCATTTGTCCCTCATTCCTCCTCATTTCTCCCTCATTCCTCCTCATTTCTCCCTCATTCCTCCTCATATGTCCCTCATTCCTCCTCATTTGTCCCTCATTCCTCCTCATTTCTCCCTCATTCCTCCTCATTTCTCCCTCATTCCTCCTCATTTCTCCCTCATTCCTCCTCATATGTCCCTCATTCCTCCTCATTTGTCCCTCATTCCTCCTCATTTCTCCCTCATTCCTCCTCATTTCTCCCTCATTCCTCCTCATATGTCCCTCATTCCTCCTCATTTGTCCCTCATTCCTCCTCATTTCTCCCTCATTCCTCCTCATTTCTCCCTCATTCCTCCTCATATGTCCCTCATTCCTCCTCATTTCTCCCTCATTCCTCCTCATTTCTCCCTCATTCCTCCTCATATGTCCCTCATTCCTCCTCATTTGTCCCTCATTCCTCCTCATTTCTCCCTCATTCCTCCTCATTTCTCCCTCATTCCTCCTCATTTCTCCCTCATTCCTCCTCATATGTCCCTCATTCCTCCTCATTTGTCCCTCATTCCTCCTCATTTCTCCCTCATTCCTCCTCATTTCTCCCTCATTCCTCCTCATATGTCCCTCATTCCTCCTCATTTCTCCCTCATTCCTCCTCATTTCTCCCTCATTCCTCCTCATTTCTCCCTCATTCCTCCTCATATGTCCCTCATTCCTCCTCATTTCTCCCTCATTCCTCCTCATTTCTCCCTCATTCCTCCTCATATGTCCCTCATTCCTCCTCATTTCTCCCTCATTCCTCCTCATTTCTCCCTCATTCCTCCTCATATGTCCCTCATTCCTCCTCATTTGTCCCTCATTCCTCCTCATTTCTCCCTCATTCCTCCTCATTTCTCCCTCATTCCTCCTCATTTCTCCCTCATTCCTCCTCATTTCTCCCTCATTCCTCCTCATATGTCCCTCATTCCTCCTCATATGTCCCTCATTCCTCCTCATTTGTCCCTCATTCCTCCTCATTTCTCCCTCATTCCTCCTCATTTCTCCCTCATTCCTCCTCATTTCTCCCTCATTCCTCTCATATGTCCCTCATTCCTCCTCATTTGTCCCTCATTCCTCCTCATTTGTCCCTCATTCCTCCTCATTTGTCCCTCATTCCTCCTCATATGTCCCTCATTCCTCCACATATGTCCCTCATTCCTCCTCATTTGTCCCTCATTCCTCCTCATATGTCCCTCATTCCTCTCATATGTCCCTCATTCCTCCTCATATGTCCCTCATTCCTCTCATATGTCCCTCATTCCTCTCATATGTCCCTCATTCCTCCTCATATGTCCCTCATTCCTCTCATATGTCCCTCATTCCTCCTCATATGTCCCTCATTCCTCTCATATGTCCCTCATTCCTCCTCATATGTCCCTCATTCCTCCTCATATGTCCCTCATTCCTCCTCATTTCTCCCTCATTCCTCCTCATTTCTCCCTCATTCCTCCTCATATGTCCCTCATTCCTCCTCATTTCTCCCTCATTCCTCCTCATTTCTCCCTCATTCCTCCTCATTTCTCCCTCATTCCTCCTCATTTCTCCCTCATTCCTCCTCATATGTCCCTCATTCCTCCTCATTTGTCCCTCATTCCTCCTCATTTCTCCCTCATTCCTCCTCATTTCTCCCTCATTCCTCCTCATATGTCCCTCATTCCTCCTCATTTGTCCCTCATTCCTCCTCATTTCTCCCTCATTCCTCCTCATTTCTCCCTCATTCCTCCTCATATGTCCCTCATTCCTCCTCATTTCTCCCTCATTCCTCCTCATTTCTCCCTCATTCCTCCTCATATGTCCCTCATTCCTCCTCATTTCTCCCTCATTCCTCCTCATTTCTCCCTCATTCCTCCTCATATGTCCCTCATTCCTCCTCATTTGTCCCTCATTCCTCCTCATTTCTCCCTCATTCCTCCTCATTTCTCCCTCATTCCTCCTCATATGTCCCTCATTCCTCCTCATATGTCCCTCATTCCTCCTCATTTGTCCCTCATTCCTCCTCATTTCTCCCTCATTCCTCCTCATTTCTCCCTCATTCCTCCCTCATTCCTCTCATATGTCCCTCATTCCTCCTCATTTGTCCCTCATTCCTCCTCATTTGTCCCTCATTCCTCCTCATTTGTCCCTCATTCCTCCTCATATGTCCCTCATTCCTCCACATATGTCCCTCATTCCTCCTCATTTGTCCCTCATTCCTCCTCATATGTCCCTCATTCCTCTCATATGTCCCTCATTCCTCCACATATGTCCCTCATTCCTCCTCATTTGTCCCTCATTCCTCCTCATATGTCCCTCATTCCTCCTCATATGTCCCTCATTCCTCCTCATTTGTCCCTTATTCCTCCTCATTTGTCCCTCATTCCTCCTCATATGTCCCTCATTCCTCCTCATTTCTCCCTCATTCCTCCTCATTTGTCCCTCATTCCTCCTCATTTGTCCCTCATTCCTCCTCATATGTCCCTCATTTCTCCTTATTTGTCCCTCATTCCTCCTCATTTCTCCCTCATTCCTCCTCATTTCTCCCTCATTCCTCCTCATTTGTCCCTCATTCCTCTCATATGTCCCTCATTCCTCCTCATATGTCCCTCATTCCTCCTCATATGTCCCTCATTCCTCCTCATATGTCCCTCATTCCTCCTCATTTGTCCCTCATTCCTCCTCATATGTCCCTCATTCCTCCTCATATGTCCCTCATTCCTCCTCATTTCTCCCTCATTCCTCCTCATTTCTCCCTCATTCCTCCTCATATGTCCCTCATTCCTCCTCATTTCTCCCTCATTCCTCCTCATTTCTCCCTCATTCCTCCTCATTTCTCCCTCATTCCTCCTCATTTCTCCCTCATTCCTCCTCATATGTCCCTCATTCCTCCTCATATGTCCCTCATTCCTCCTCATTTCTCCCTCATTCCTCCTCATTTGTCCCTCATTCCTCCTCATTTGTCCCTCATTCCTCCTCATTTGTCCCTCATTCCTCCTCATATGTCCCTCATTCCTCCTCATTTCTCCCTCATTCCTCCTCATTTCTCCCTCATTCCTCCTCATTTCTCCCTCATTCCTCCTCATTTCTCCCTCATTCCTCCTCATTTCTCCCTCATTCCTCCTCATATGTCCCTCATTCCTCCTCATATGTCCCTCATTCCTCCTCATATGTCCCTCATTCCTCCTCATTCGTCCCTCATTCCTCCTCATTTCTCCCTCATTCCTCCTCATATGTCCCTCATTCCTCCTCATATGTCCCTCATTCCTCCTCATTTCTCCCTCATTCCTCCTCATTTCTCCCTCATTCCTCCTCATTTCTCCCTCATTCCTCCTCATATGTCCCTCATTCCTCCTCATTTCTCCCTCATTCCTCCTCATTTCTCCCTCATTCCTCCTCATTTCTCCCTCATTCCTCCTCATATGTCCCTCATTCCTCCTCATATGTCCCTCATTCCTCCTCATTTCTCCCTCATTCCTCCTCATATGTCCCTCATTCCTCCTCATATGTCCCTCATTCCTCCTCATTTCTCCCTCATTCCTCCTCATTTCTCCCTCATTCCTCCTCATATGTCCCTCATTCCTCCTCATATGTCCCTCATTCCTCCTCATTTTTCCCTCATTCCTCCTCATTTCTCCCTCATTCCTCCTCATTTCTCCCTCATTCCTCCTCATTTCTCCCTCATTCCTCCTCATTTCTCCCTCATTCCTCTCATATGTCCCTCATTCCTCCTCATATGTCCCTCATTCCTCCTCATTTCTCCCTCATTCCTCCTCATTTGTCCCTCATTCCTCCTCATATGTCCCTCATTCCTCCTCATTTGTCCCTCATTCCTCCTCATATGTCCCTCATTCCTCCTCATTTCTCCCTCATTCCTCCTCATTTCTCCCTCATTCCTCCTCATTTCTCCCTCATTCCTCCTCATATGTCCCTCATTCCTCCTCATATGTCCCTCATTCCTCCTCATTTCTCCCTCATTCCTCCTCATTTCTCCCTCATTCCTCCTCATTTCTCCCTCATTCCTCCTCATTTCTCCCTCATTCCTCCTCATATGTCCCTCATTCCTCCTCATATGTCCCTCATTCCTCCTCATTTCTCCCTCATTCCTCCTCATTTGTCCCTCATTCCTCCTCATTTGTCCCTCATTCCTCCTCATATGTCCCTCATTCCTCCTCATTTGTCCCTCATTCCTCCTCATATGTCCCTCATTCCTCCTCATTTCTCCCTCATTCCTCCTCATTTCTCCCTCATTCCTCCTCATTTCTCCCTCATTCCTCCTCATATGTCCCTCATTCCTCCTCATATGTCCCTCATTCCTCCTCATTTCTCCCTCATTCCTCCTCATTTCTCCCTCATTCCTCCTCATTTCTCCCTCATTCCTCCTCATATGTCCCTCATTCCTCCTCATATGTCCCTCATTCCTCCTCATTTCTCCCTCATTCCTCCTCATTTCTCCCTCATTCCTCCTCATTTCTCCCTCATTCCTCCTCATTTCTCCCTCATTCCTCCTCATATGTCCCTCATTCCTCCTCATATGTCCCTCATTCCTCCTCATTTGTCCCTCATTCCTCCTCATTTGTCCCTCATTCCTCCTCATTTGTCCCTCATTCCTCCTCATATGTCCCTCATTCCTCCTCATTTGTCCCTCATTCCTCCTCATATGTCCCTCATTCCTCCTCATTTCTCCCTCATTCCTCCTCATTTCTCCCTCATTCCTCCTCATTTCTCCCTCATTCCTCCTCATATGTCCCTCATTCCTCCTCATATGTCCCTCATTCCTCCTCATTTCTCCCTCATTCCTCCTCATTTCTCCCTCATTCCTCCTCATATGTCCCTCATTCCTCCTCATATGTCCCTCATTCCTCCTCATTTTTCCCTCATTCCTCCTCATTTCTCCCTCATTCCTCCTCATTTCTCCCTCATTCCTCCTCATTTCTCCCTCATTCCTCTCATATGTCCCTCATTCCTCCTCATATGTCCCTCATTCCTCCTCATTTCTCCCTCATTCCTCCTCATTTGTCCCTCATTCCTCCTCATATGTCCCTCATTCCTCCTCATTTGTCCCTCATTCCTCCTCATATGTCCCTCATTCCTCCTCATTTCTCCCTCATTCCTCCTCATTTCTCCCTCATTCCTCCTCATTTCTCCCTCATTCCTCCTCATATGTCCCTCATTCCTCCTCATATGTCCCTCATTCCTCCTCATTTCTCCCTCATTCCTCCTCATTTCTCCCTCATTCCTCCTCATTTCTCCCTCATTCCTCCTCATATGTCCCTCATTCCTCCTCATATGTCCCTCATTCCTCCTCATTTCTCCCTCATTCCTCCTCATTTGTCCCTCATTCCTCCTCATTTGTCCCTCATTCCTCCTCATATGTCCCTCATTCCTCCTCATTTGTCCCTCATTCCTCCTCATATGTCCCTCATTCCTCCTCATTTCTCCCTCATTCCTCCTCATTTCTCCCTCATTCCTCCTCATTTCTCCCTCATTCCTCCTCATATGTCCCTCATTCCTCCTCATATGTCCCTCATTCCTCCTCATTTCTCCCTCATTCCTCCTCATTTCTCCCTCATTCCTCCTCATTTCTCCCTCATTCCTCCTCATATGTCCCTCATTCCTCCTCATATGTCCCTCATTCCTCCTCATTTCTCCCTCATTCCTCCTCATTTCTCCCTCATTCCTCCTCATTTCTCCCTCATTCCTCCTCATTTCTCCCTCATTCCTCCTCATATGTCCCTCATTCCTCCTCATATGTCCCTCATTCCTCCTCATTTGTCCCTCATTCCTCCTCATTTGTCCCTCATTCCTCCTCATTTGTCCCTCATTCCTCCTCATATGTCCCTCATTCCTCCTCATTTGTCCCTCATTCCTCCTCATATGTCCCTCATTCCTCCTCATTTCTCCCTCATTCCTCCTCATTTCTCCCTCATTCCTCCTCATTTCTCCCTCATTCCTCCTCATATGTCCCTCATTCCTCCTCATATGTCCCTCATTCCTCCTCATTTCTCCCTCATTCCTCCTCATTTCTCCCTCATTCCTCCTCATATGTCCCTCATTCCTCCTCATATGTCCCTCATTCCTCCTCATTTCTCCCTCATTCCTCCTCATTTCTCCCTCATTCCTCCTCATTTCTCCCTCATTCCTCCTCATTTCTCGCTCATTCATATATTTGTATATAAAATGCACTTTTTATCTATCAAAAAGTGTTTCCTGTGATAAATCTTTCATCGTATTTCTAGATTGCTACATTTGTACATTTCAAAAGCCAAAATAAAGGAATATGGAGGAAAAGTGGTGAAGAAGCCCTTTGTGGGTTTCAATAATCGTTATTTTTGTATAATTCTCTCCAAGGGGTGTTCAGGAGATCTCTGCAGCCGCACATCGGGAATGTCTCACCGCCGGTGATCAGCGCCGACCCCCCGACACGTGAGCTGTGCGAATACCCCGGAGCTCCTCCTTACTGTCAGGGGGCGTGTCCTATACCTACATACCTTTGTTGGTAGGTGTCCCTCATTCCCATCTCAGAAAGTTGGGAGATGTGTGGTGAGTAGAGGAGTATTACCCCCCAGGGGGACCTCAGCCTTGTCCCGGGGTATTGGTGAGGACGGCACAAAGTAAAGGAACCCCCATATGTGAGGTGACCCCAAAACCAAGTGCCTGCCATAACCCCGAAGGACCCACCAGGGGCGGGCCTTCCATGTCACCCGGCGCCCAGTGAGATATTAGGAAAACATGGAGGATGTGATGACCCCCCCCCGATACACCGCTAACCCCACCCCCAATACACCGCTAACCCCACCCCCAATACACCACTAACCCCACCCCCAATACACCACTAACCCCACCCCCCAATACATCGCTAACCCCACCCCCAATACACCGCTAACCCCACCCCCCAATACACCGCTAACCCCACCCCCAATACACCGCTAACCCCACCCCCAATACACCGCTAACCCCACCCCCAATACACCGCTAACCCCACCCCCAATACATCGCTAACCCCACCCCCAATACACCGCTAACCCCACCCCCCAATACACCGCTAACCCCACCCTCAATACACCGCTAACCCCACCCCCAATACACCACTAACCCCACCCCCAATACACCACTAACCCCACCCCCCAATACATCGCTAACCCCACCCCCAATACACCGCTAACCCCACCCCCCAATACACCGCTAACCCCACCCCCAATACACAGCTAACCCCCCCCAATACACCACTAACCCCCAATACACCGCTAACCCCACCCCCAATACACCGCTAACCCCACCCCCAATACACCACTAACCCCCCAATACACCACTAACCCCACCCCCACTACACCACTAACCCCACCCCCAATACACCGCTAACCCCACCCCCAATACACCACTAACCCCACCCCCACTACACCACTAACCCCACCCCCAATACACCGCTAACCCCACCCCCAATACACCGCTAACCCCACCCCCCAATACACCGCTAATCCCACCCCCCAATACACCGCTAACCCCACCCCCACTACACCGCTAACCCCACCCCCCAATACACCGCTAACCCCACCCCCACTACACCGCTAACCCCACCCCCACTACACCGCTAACCCCACCCCCCCAATACACCGCTAATCCCACCCCCCCAATACACCGCTAACCCCACCCCCCAATACACCACCAACCCCACCCCCAATACACCACTAACCCCACCCCCACTACACCGCTAACCCCACCCCCACTACACCGCTCACCCCACCCCCAATACACCGCTAACCCCACCCCCACCCCCCAATACACCGCTAACTCCACCCCCCCAATACACCGCTAACCCCACCCCCAATACACCGCTAACCCCACCCCCAATACACCGCTAATCCCACCCCCAATACACCGCTAACCCCACCCCCAATACACCGCTAACTCCACCCCCAATACACCGCTAACCCCACCCCCCAATACACCGCTAACCCCACCCCCCAATACACCACTAACCCCACCCCCAATACACCGCAAACCCCACCCCCAATACACCGCTAACCCCACCCCCAATGCACCGCTAACCCCACCCCCCAATACACCGCTAACCCCACCCCCAATACACCGCTAACCCCACCCCCCAATACACCGCTAACCCCACCCCCCAATACACCGCTAACCCCACCCCCAATACACCGCTAACCCCACCCCCAATACACCGCTAACCCCACCCCCAATACACCGCTAACCCCACCCCCCAATACACCGCTAACCCCACCCCCAATACACCGCTAACCCCACCCCCAATACACCGCTAACCCCACCCCCAATACACCGATAACCCCACCCCCAATACACCGATAACCCCACCCCCAATACACCGCTAACCCCACCCCCAATACACCGCTAACCCCACCCCCAATACACCGCTAACCCCACCCCCAATACACCGCTAACCCCACCCCCAATACACCACTACCCCCCAATACACCGCTAACCCCACCCCCAATACACCGCTAACCCCACCCCCAATACACCGCTAACCCCACCCCCCAATACACCGCTAACCCCACCCCCAATACACCACTACCCCCCAATACACCGCTAACCCCACCCCCAATACACCGCTAACCCCACCCCCAATACACCGCTAACCCCACCCCCCAATACACCGCTAACCCCACCCCCCGATACAACACTAACCCCACCCCCCCGATACACCGCTAACCCCACCCCCAATACACCGCTAACCCCACCCCTAATACACCGCTAACCCCACCCCCAATACACCGCTAACCCCACCCCCAATACACCACTAACCCCACCCCCAATACACCGCTAACCCCACCCCCAATACACCGCTAACCCCACCCCCAATACACCGCTAACCCCACCCCCCAATACACCACTAACCCCACCCCCAATACACCGCTAACCCCACCCCAATACACCACAAACCCCACCCCCAATACACCGCTAACCCCACCCCCAATACACCGCTAACCCCACCCCCCAATACACCGCTAACCCCACCCCCAATACACCGCTAACCCCACCCCCAATACACCGATAACCCCACCCCCCAATACACCGCTAACCCCACCCCAATACACCGCTAACCCCACCCCCAATACACCGCTAACCCCACCCCCCAATACACCGCTAACCCCACCCCCAATACACCACTAACCCCACCCCCAATACACCACTAACCCCACCCCCAATACACCACTACCCCCAATACACCGCTAACCCCACCCCCAATACACCGCTAACCCCACCCCCACCCCCAATACACCGCTAACCCCACCCCCACCCCCAATACACCGCTAACCCCACCCCCACCCCCAATACACCGCTAACCCCACCCCCAATACACCACTAACCCCCCAATACACCGCTAACCCCACCCCCAATACACCGCTAACCCCCCAATACACCGCTAACCCCACCCCCAATACACCGCTAACCCCCCAATACACCGCTAACCCCACCCCCCAATACACCGCTAACCCCACCCCCAATACACCGCTAACCCCACCCCCAATACACTGAATTTACACTTGACTCAATTTTTTACATTTCTCCTCTTATATCAGCTCTGAGCCCCGAGATCAGTATACAGAGTGTCCAGCAGAGGGCGATCTACTACTACAAATCTAATGGTTACATTGTAATAACAGAACAATCCCAGAATTCCACACTTCTCCTTCCATATACAGAGTACAGAAGAGCTGTAACCCATAGCAACCAATCACACACATTCTCTCTACTAAACACTTCTAATACCGACATCTGTTTGGCTGTCATATTTCTGAAAAAAAGTTCTTCTATAAATATCATTGTCATTTGTACATAATTCACCATCACCCCCATCCTCCACCCAACTACAACTCCCAGACTACCCCCCAACTCTCCATCACCCCCATCCTCCTCCCAACTAAAACTCCCAGACTACCCCCCAACTCTCCATCACCCCCATCCTCAACCCAACTACAACTCCCAGACTACCCCCCAATTCACCATCACCCCCATCCTCCTCCCAACTACAACTCCTAGACTACCCCCCAACTCTCCATCACCCCCATCCTCCTCCCAACTACAACTCCCAGACTACCCCCCAACTCTCCATCACCCCCATCCTCCTCCCAACTACAACTCCCAGACTACCCCCCAACTCTCCATCACCCCCATCCTCCACCCAACTACAACTCCCAGACTACCCCCCAATTCACCATCACCTCCATCCTCAACCCAACTACAACTCCCAGACTACCCCCCAATTCACCATCACCCCCATCCTCCTCCCAACTACAACTCCCAGGCTACCCCCCCCCAATTCACCATCACCCCCATCCTCCTACCAACTACAACTCCCAGACTACCCCCCAATTCCCCATCACCCCCATCCTCCTCCCATCTACAACTCCCAGACTACCCCCCAATTTACCATCACCCCCATCCTCCACCCAACTAAAACTCCCAGACTACCCCCCAATTCACCATCACCCCCATCCTCCTCCCAACTACAACTCCCAGACTACCCCCCCAACTCTCCATCACCCCCATCCACCTCCCAACTACAACTCCCAGACTACCCCCCAACTCTCCATCACCCCCATCCTCCTCCCAACTACAACTCCCAGACTACCCCCCAATTCACCATCACCCCCATCCTCCTCCCAACTACAACTCCCAGGCTACCCCCCCCCCAACTCTCCATCACCCCCATCCTCCTCCCAGCTACAACTCCCAGACTACCCCCCAATTCACCATCACCCTCATCCTCCTACCAACTACAACTCCCAGACTACCCCCCAATTCACCATCACCCCCATCCTCCTACCAACTACAACTCCCAGACTACCCCCCAATTCACCATCACCCCATCCTCCTCCCAACTACAACTCCCAGACTACCCCCCAATTCACCATCACCCCATCCTCCTCCCAACTACAACTCCCAGACTACCCCCTAACTCTCCATAACCCCCGTCCTCCACCCAACTACAACTCTGAGACTACCCCCCAACTCTCCATCACCCCCATCCTCCTCCCAACTACAACTTCCAAACTACCCCCCCAACTCTCCATCACCCCCATCCTCCACCTCCCAACTACAACTCCCAGACTACCCCCCAATTCACCATCACCCCCATCCTCCTCCCAGCTACAACTCCTAGACTACCCCCCAATTCTCCATCACCCCCATCCTCCTCCCAACTACAACTCCCAGACTACCCCCCAATTCACCATCACCCTCATCCTCCTCCCAACTACAACTCCCAGACTACCCCCCAAATCACCATCAGCCCCATCCTCCTCCCAAGTACAACTCCCAGACTACCCCCCAATTCACCATCACCCCATCATCCTCCCAACTACAACTCCCAGACTACCCCCCAATTCACCATCACCCCATCCTCCTCCTAACTACAACTCCCAGACTACCCCCTAACTCTCCATAACCCCCATCCTCCACCCAACTACAACTCCCAGACTACCCCCCAATTCTCCATCACCCCCATCCTCCTCCCAACTACAACTCCCAGACTACCCCCCAAATCACCATCAGCCCCATCCTCCTCCCAACTACAACTCCCAGACTACCCCCCAATTCACCATCACCCCCATCATCCTCCCAACTACAACTCCCAGACTACCCCCCAATTATCATTGTCATTTGTACATAATTCACCATCACCCCCATCCTCCACCCAACTACAACTCCCAGACTACCCCCCAATTCACCATCACCCCCATCCTCCTCCCAGCTACAACTCCCAGACTACCCCCCAATTCACCATCACCCCCATCCTCCTACCAACTACAACTCCCAGACTACCCCCCAATTCCCCATCACCCCCATCCTCCTCCCATCTACAACTCCCAGACTACCCCCCAATTCACCATCACCCCCATCCTCCTCCCAACTACAACTCCCAGACTACCCCCCAATTCACCATCACCCCATCCTCCTCCCAACTACAACTCCCAGACTACCCCCTAACTCTCCATAACCCCCGTCCTCCACCCAACTACAACTCTGAGACTACCCCCCAACTCTCCATCACCCCCATCCTCCTCCCAACTACAACTTCCAAACTACCCCCCCAACTCTCCATCACCCCCATCCTCCACCTCCCAACTACAACTCCCAGACTACCCCCCAATTCACCATCACCCCCATCCTCCTCCCAGCTACAACTCCTAGACTACCCCCCAATTCTCCATCACCCCCATCCTCCTCCCAACTACAACTCCCAGACTACCCCCCAATTCACCATCACCCTCATCCTCCTCCCAACTACAACTCCCAGACTACCCCCCAAATCACCATTAGCCCCATCCTCCTCCCAAGTACAACTCCCAGACTACCCCCCAATTCACCATCACCCTCATCCTTCTCCCAACTACAACTCCCAGACTACCCCCCAAATCACCATCAGCCCCATCCTCCTCCCAACTACAACTCCCAGACTACCCCCCAACTCTCCATCACCCCCATCCTCCTCCCAGCTACAACTCCTAGACTACCCCCCAATTCTCCATCACCCCCATCCTCCTCCCAACTACAACTCCCAGACTACCCCCCAAATCACCATCAGCCCCATCCTCCTCCCAACTACAACTCCCAGACTACCCCCCAATTCACCATCACCCCCATCATCCTCCCAACTACAACTCCCAGACTACCCCCCAACTCTCCATCACCCCCATCCTCCTCCCAACTACAACTCCCAGACTACCCCCAATTCACCATCAAATATCCTCCTCCCAAATACAACTCCCAGATTACCCCCAAATCTCCATCACCCCCAAACTCCTCCCAACTACAACTCCCAGATTACCCCCCAATTCTCCATCACCCCCATCCTCCTCCCAACTACAACTCCCAGACTACCCCCCAATTCACCATCACCCCCATCCTCCACCCAACTACAACTCCCAGACTAACCCCCAATTCACCATCACCCCCATCCTCCACCCAACTACAACTCCCAGACTACCCCCAATTCACCATCACCCCACCCTCCTCCCAACTACAACTCCCAGACTACCCCCCAATTCTCAATAACCCCCATCCTCCTCCCAACCACAACTCCCAGACTACCCCCTAACTCTCCATCACCCCCATCCTCCTCCCAACTACAACTCCCAGACTACCCCCCAATTTACCATCACCCCCATCCTCCTCCCAACTACAACTCCCAGACTACCCCCCAATTCACCACCACCCCCATCCTCCTCCCAACTACAACTCCCAGACTACCCCCCAACTCTCCATCACCCCCATCCTCCCAACTACAACTCCTAGACTACCCCCCCAATTCACCATCACCCCATCCTCCTCCTAACTACAACTCCCAGACTACCCCCTAACTCTCCATAACCCCCATCCTCCACCCAACTACAACTCTGGGACTACCCCCCAACTCTCCATCACCCCCATCCTCCTCCCAATTACAACTCCCAGACTACCCCCCAATTCACCATCACCCCCATCCTCCTCCCAACTACAACTCCCAGACTACCCCCCAACTCTCCATCACCCCCATCCTCCAAACTACAACTCCTAGACTACCCCCCCAATTCACCATCACCCCATCCTCCTCCTAACTACAACTCCAAGACTACCCCCTAACTCTCCATAACCCCCATCCTCCACCCAACTACAACTCTGGGACTACCCCCCAACTCTCCATCACCCCCATCCTCCTCCCAATTACAACTCCCAGACTACCCCCCAATTCACCATCACCCCCATCCTCCTCCCAACTACAACTCCGAGACTACCCCCAATTCACCATCACCCCCATCCTCCTCCCAACTACAACTCCCAGACTACCCCCCAAATCACCATCACCCCCATCCTCCTCCCAACTACAACTCCCAGACTACCCCCCAATTCACAATCACCCCCATCATCATCCCAACTACAACTCCCAGACTACCCCCCAAGTCTCAATAACCCCCATCCTCCTCCCAACCACAACTCCCAGACTACCCTCTAACTCTCCATCACCACCATTCTCCTCCCAACTACAACTCCCACACTACCCCCCAATTCACCATCACCCCCATCCTCCTCCCAACTACAACTGCCAGACTACCCCCAACTCTCCATCACCCCCATCCTCCTCCCAAGTACAATTCACCATCACCCCCCATCCTCCTCCCAACTACAACTCCCAGACTACACCCAACTCTCCATCACCCCCAATCTCCTCCCAACTACAACTCCCAGACTACCCCCAACTCTCCATCACCCCCATCCTCCTACCAACTACAACTCTGGGACTACCCCCCAACTCTCCATTACCCCCATCCTCCTCCCAACTACAACTCCCAGACTACCCCCCCAACTCTCCATCACCCCCATCCTCCTCCCAACTACAACTCCCAGACTACCCCCCAATTCACAATCACCCCCATCATCATCCCAACTACAACTCACAGACTACCCCCCAAGTCTCAATAACCCCCATCCTCCTCCCAACCACAACTCCCAGACTACCCTCTAACTCTCCATCACCCCCATCCTCCTCCCAACTACAACTCCCACACTACCCCCCAATTCACCATCACCCCCATCCTCCTCCCAACTACAACTCCCAGACTACCCCCCCAATTCACCATCACCCCCATCCTCCACCCAGCTACAACTCCCAGATTACCCCCAGTGCACCATCACCCCCATCCTCCTCCCAACTACAACTCCCAGACTACCCCCCAAATCAACATCACCCCCATCCACCTCCCAACTACAACTCCCAGACTACCCCCCAATTCACCATCACCCCCATCATCCTCCCAACTACAACTGCCAGACTAACCCCCAATTCACGATCACCCCCATCCTCCTCCCAAATACAACATACAGACTACCCCCCAAATCACCATCACCCCCATCCTCCTCCCAACTACAACTCCCAGACTACCCCCCAATTCACCATCACCCCCATCATCCTCCCAACTACAACTGCCAGACTAACCCCCAATTCACCATCACCCCCATCCTCCTCCCAACTACAACTCCCAGACTACCCCCCAATTCACAATCACCCCCATCCTCCTCCCAACTACAACTCCCAGACTACCTCCCAACTCTCCATCACCCCAATCCTCCTCCCAACTACAACTCCCAGCCTACCCCCCAATTCACCATCACCCCCATCCTCCTCCCAACTACAACTCCCAGACTACCCCCCAACTCTCCATCACCCCCATCCTCCTTCCAACTACAACTCCCAGACTACCCCCCAATTCACCATCACCCCCATCCTCCTCCCAACCACAACTCCCAGACTACCCCCTAACTCTCCATCACCCCCATCCTCCTCCCAACTACAACTCCCAGACTACTTCCCAACTCTCCATCACCCCCATCCTCCTCCCAACTACAACTCCCAGACTACCCCCCAATTCTCCATCACCCCTATCCTCCTCCCAACTACAACTCCCAGACTACCCCCCAATTCAACATCACCCCCATCCTCCTCCCAACTACAACTCCCAGACTACCTCTCAACTCTCCATCACCCCCATCCTCCTCCCAACTACAACTCCCAGACTACCCCCCAACTCTCCATCACCCCCATCCTCCCAACTACAACTCCAAGACTACCCCCCAATTCGCCATCACCCCCATCCTCCTCCCAACTACAACTCCCAGACTACCCCCAATTCACCATCACCCCCATCCTCCTCCCAGCTACAACTCCCAGACTACCCCCCAATTCACCATCACCCCCATCCTCCTACCAACTACAACTCCCAGACTACCCCCCAATTCCCCATCACCCCCATCCTCCTCCCATCTACAACTCCCAGACTACCCCCCAATTCACCATCACCCCCATCCTCCTCCCAACTACAACTCCCAGACTACCCCCCCAATTCACCATCACCCCATCCTCCTCCCAACTACAACTCCCAGACTACCCCCTAACTCTCCATAACCCCCGTCCTCAACCCAACTACAACTCTGAGACTACCCCCCAACTCTCCATCACCCCCATCCTCCTCCCAACTACAACTTCCAAACTACCCCCCCAACTCTCCATCACCCCCATCTTCCACCTCCCAACTACAACTCCCAGACTACCCCCCAATTCACCATCACCCCCATCCTCCTCCCAGCTACAACTCCTAGACTACCCCCCAATTCTCCATCACCCCCATACTCCTCCCAACTACAACTCCCAGACTACCCCCCAATTCACCATCACCCCCATCCTCCTCCCAACTACAACTCCCAGACTACCCCCCAATTCACCATCACCCTCATCCTCCTCCCAACTACAACTCCCAGACTACGCCCAATTCACCATCACCCCCATCCTCCTCCCAACTACAACTCCCAGACTACCCCCAAATCTCCATCACCCCCATCCTCCTCCCAACTACAACTCCCAGACTACCCCCCAATTCTCCATCACCCCCATCCTCCTCCCAACTACAACTCCCAGAATACCCCCCAATTCACCATCACCCCCATCATCCTCCCAACTACAACTCCCAGACTACCCCCCAATTCACCATCACCCCATCCTACTCCCAACCACAACTCCCAGACTACCCCCTAACTCTCCATCACCCCCATCCTCCTCCCAACTACAACTCCCACACTACCCCCCAATTCACATCACCCCATCCTCCTCCCAACTACAACTCCCAGACTACCCCCCATTTCACCATCACCCCCATCCTCCTCCCAACTACAACTCCCAGACTACCCCCCAAATCACCATCACCCCCATCCTCCTCCCAACTACAACTCCCAGACTACCCCCCAATTCACCATCACCCTCATCCTCCTCCCAACTACAACTCCCAGACTATCCCCCAATTCTCCATCACCCCCATCCTCCTCCCAACTACAACTCCCAGACTACCCCCAATTCACCATCACCCCCATCCTCCACCCAACTACAACTCCCAGACTAACCCCCAATTCACCATCACCCCCATCCTCCACCCAACTACAACTCCCAGACTACCCCCTAATTCACCATCACTCCCATCCTCCTCCCAACTACAACTCCCAGACTACCCCCAATTCACCATCACCCCACCCTCCTCCCAACTACAACTCCCAGACAACCCCCCAATTCTCAATAACCCCCATCCTCCTCCCAACCACAACTCCCAGACTACCCCCTAACTCTCCATCACCCCCATCCTCCTCCCAACTACAACTCCCAGACTACCCCCCAATTTACCATCACCCCCATCCTCCTCCCAACTACAACTCCCAGACTACCCCCCAATTTACCATCACCCCCATCCTCCTCCCAACTACAACTCCCAGACTACCCCCCAACTCTCCATCACCCCCATCCTCCTCCCAACTACAACTCCCAGACTACCCCCCCAACTCTCCATCACCCCCATCCTCCTCCCAATTACAACTCCCAGACTACCCCCCAATTCACCATCACCCCCATCCTCCTCCCAACTACAACTCCGAGACTACCCCCAATTCACCATCACCCCCATCCTCCTCCCAACTACAACTCCCAGACTACCCCCCAAATCACCATCACCCCCATCCTCCTTCCATCTACAACTCCCAGACTACCCCCCAATTCACCATCACCCCCATCCTCCTCCCAACTACAACTCCCAGACTATCCCCCCCAATTCACCATCACCCCATCCTCCTCCCAACTACAACTCCCAGACTACCCCCTAACTCTCCATAACCCCCGTCCTCAACCCAACTACAACTCTGAGACTAGCCCCCAACTCTCCATCACCCCCATCCTCCTTCCAACTACAACTTCCAAACTACCCCCCCAACTCTCCATCACCCCCATCTTCCACCTCCCAACTACAACTCCCAGACTACCCCCCAATTCACCATCACCCCCATCCTCCTCCCAGCTACAACTCCTAGACTACCCCCCAATTCTCCATCACCCCCATACTCCTTCCAACTACAACTCCCAGACTACCCCCCAATTCACCATCAGCCCCATCCTCCTCTCAACTACAACTCCCAGACTACCCCCCAATTCACCATCACCCCCATCATCCTCCCAACTACAACTCCCAGACTACCCCCCAACTCTCCATCACCCCCATGCTCCTCCCAACTACAACTCCTAGACTTCCCCCAATTCACCATCACTTCCATCCTCCTCCCAACTACAACTCCCAGACTACCCCCCAATTCACCATCACCCCATCCTCCTCCCAACCACAACTCCCAGACTACCCCCTAACTCTCCATCACCCCCATCCTCCTCCCAACTACAACTCCCACACTACCCCCCAATTCACCATCACCCCCATCCTCCTCCCAACTACAACTCCCAGACTACCTCCAAATCTCCATCACCCCCAATCTCCTCCCAACTACAACTCCCAGACTACCCCCCAATTCACCATCACCCCCATCCTCCTCCCAACTACAACTCCCAGACTACCCCCAAATCTCCATCACCCCCATCCTCCTCCCAACTACAACTCCCAGACTACCCCCCAATTCTCCATCACCCCCATCCTCCTCCCAACTACAACTCCCAGACTACCCCCAATTTACCATCACCCCCATCATCCTCCCAACTACAACTCCCAGACTACCCCCCAACTCTCCATCACCCCCATCCTCCTCCCAACTACAACTCCTACACTACCCCCAATTCACCATCACTCCCATCCTCCTTCCAACTACAACTCCCAGACTACCCCCCAATTCACCATCACCCCATCCTCCTCCCAACTACAACTCCCAGACTACCCCCCAATTCACCATCACCCCATCCTACTCCCAACCACAACTCCCAGACTACCCCCTAACTCTCCATCACCCCCATCCTCCTCCCAACTACAACTCCCACACTATCCCCCAATTCACATCACCCCATCCTCCTCCCAACTACAACTGCCAGACTACCCCCCCAACTCTCCATCACCCCCATCCTCCTCCCAACTACAACTCCCAGACTACCCCCCAATTCAACATCACCCCCATCCTCCTCCCAACTACAGCTCCCAGACTACCCCCAAATCACCCCCAAACTCCTCCCAACTACAACTCCCAGACTACCCCCCAATTCTCCATCACCCCCATCCTCCTCCCAACTACAACTCCCAGACTACCCCCCAATTCACCATCACCCCCATCCTCCACCCAACTACAACTCCCAGACTAACCCCCAATTCACCATCACCCCCATCCTCCACCCAACTACAACTCCCAGACTACCCCCTAATTCACCATCACTCCCATCCTCCTCCCAACTACAACTCCAAGACAACCCCCCAATTCTCAATAACCCCCATCCTCCTCCCAACTACAACTCCCAGACTACCCCCCAATTTACCATCACCCCCATCCTCCTCCCAACTACAACTCCCAGACTACCCCCCAATTCACCACCACCCCCATCCTCCTCCCAACTACAACTCCCAGACTACCCCCCAACTCTCCATCACCCCCATCCTCCCAACTACAACTCCTAGACTACCCCCCCAATTCACCATCACCCCATCCTCCTCCTAACTACAACTCCCAGACTACCCCCTAACTCTCCATAACCCCCATCCTCCACCCAACTACAACTCTGGGACTACCCCCCAACTCTCCATCACCCCCATCCTCCTCCCAATTACAACTCCCAGACTACCCCCCAATTCACCATCACCCCCATCCTCCTCCCAACTACAACTCCCAGACTACCCCCCAAATCACCATCACCCCCATCCTCCTCCCAACTACAACTCCCAGACTACCCCCCAATTCACAATCACCCCCATCATCATCCCAACTACAACTCCCACATTACCCCCCAACTCTCCATCACCCCCATCCTCCTCCCAACTACAACTCCCAGACTACCCCCCAATTCACCATCACCCCCATCCTCCTCCCATCTACAACTCCCAGACTACCCCCCAATTCACCATCACCCCCATCCTCCACCCAACTACAACTCCCAGACTACCCCCCAACTCTCCATCACCCCCATCCTCCTCCCAACTACAAATCCCAGACTACCTCCCAACTCTCCATCACCCCCATCCTCCTCCCAACTACAACTCCCAGACTACCCCCCAATTCACCATCACCCCCATCCTCCTCCCAACTACAACTCCCAGACTACCCCCCAATTCTCCATCACCCCTATCCTCCACCCAACTACAAATCCCAGACTACCCCCCAATTCTCAATCACCCCCATCCTCCTCCCAACATCAATGTGGGAGGGACAGAGACACAAACTACTGCGGGAAATCTCCCCATTGTGGGAGGGGCAGAGACACAAACTACTGCAGGAAATCTCCTCATTGTGGGAGGGGCAGAGACACAAACTACTGCAGGAAATCTCCCCATTGTGGGAGGGGCAGAGACACAAACTACTGTAGAGAAATCTCCCCATTGTGAGAGGGACAGACACACAAATTACTGCAGGAAATCTCCCCATTGTGGGAGGGGCAGAGACACAAACTACTGCAAGATATCTCCCCATTGTGGGAGGGGCAGAGACACAAACTACTGCGGGAAATCTCCCCATTGTGGGAGGGGCAGAGACACAAACTACTTCAGGAAATCTCCCCATTGTGGGAGGGGCAGAGACACAAACTACTTCAGGAAATCTCCCCATTGTGGGAGGGGCAGAGACACAAACCACTGAAGGGGATTCTCCCCATTGTGGGAGGGGCAGAGACACAAACCACTGAAGGGGATTCTCCCCATTGTGGGAGGGGCAGAGACACAAACTACTGCAGGAAATCTCCTCATTGTGGGAGGGGCAGAGACACAAACTACTGCAGGAAATCTCCCCATTGTGGGAGGGGCAGAGACACAAAATTCTGGAGGAAAATCTCCCCATTGTGGGCGGGGCAGAGACACAAACTACTGCAGGAAAATCTCCCCATTGTGGTTGGGGCAGACAAACAAACTACTGCAGAAAAATCTCCCCATTGTGGGAGGGGCAAAGACACAAACTACTGCCGGAAATCTCCCCATTGTGGGAGGGGCAGAGACACAAACTACTGCCGGAAATCTCCCCATTGTGGGAGGGGCAGAGACACAAACTGCTGCAGGAAATCTCCCCATTGTGGGAGGGGCAGAGACACAAACTACTGCAGGAAATCTCCCCATTGTGGGAGGGGCAGAGACACAAACTACTGCAGGAAATCTCCCCATTGTGGGAGGGGCAGAGACACAAACTACTGCAGGAAATCTCCCCATTGTGGGAGGGGCAGAGACACAAACTACTGCCGGAAATCCCCCCATTGTGGGAGGGGCAGAGACACAAACTACTGCAGGAAAATCTCCTCATTGTGGGAAAGCAGAAACACAAACTACTGCAAGAAATTTCCCTATTGTGGGAGGGGCAGAGATACAAACTACTGCATGAAATCTCCCCATTGTGGGAGGGGCAGAGAAAAAAACTACTGCAGAAAATCTCCCCATTGTGGGAGGGGCAGAGACACAAACTTTTGGATGAAAATCCCCCCATTGTGGGAGGGGCAGAGACACAAAAGACTGCAGGTAATCTCCCCATTGTGGGAGGGGCAGAGACACAAACTACTGTAGGGAATTCTCCCCATTGTAGGAGGGGCAGAGACACAAACTACTGCAGGAAATCTCCCCATTGTGGGCGGAGCAGAGACACAAACTACTGCAGCAAATCTCCCCATTGTGGGAGGGGCAGAGACACAAACTACTGGAGGAAATCTCCCCATTGTGGGAGGGGCAGAGACACAAACTACTGCAGGGAAATCTCCCCATTGTGGGAGGAGCAGAGACAATCTACTGCAGGAAATCTCCCCATTGTGGGAGGGGCAGAGACACAAAAGACTGCAGGTAATCTCCCCATTGTGGGAGGGGCAGAGACACAAACTACTGGAGGGAATTCTCCCCATTGTAGGAGGGGCAGAGACACAAACTACTGCAGGAAATCTCCCCATTGTGGGCGGAGCAGAGACACAATCTACTGCAGGAAATCTCCCCATTGTAGGAGGGGCAGAGACACAAATTACTGCAGGAAATCTCCCCATTGTGGGAGGGGCAGAGACACAAACTACTGCAGGAAATCTCCCCATTGTGGGAGGGGCAGAGACACAAACTACTGCAGAGAAATCTCCCTATTGTGGGAGGGGCAGAGACACAAACTACTGCAGAGAAATCTCCTCATTGTGGGAGGGGCAGAGACACAAACTACTGCAGGAAATCTCCCCATTGTGGGAGGGGCAGAGACACAAACTACTGCAGGAAATCTCCCCATTGTGGGAGGGGCAGAGACACAAACTGCTGCAGGAAATCTCCCTATTGTGGGAGGGGCAGAGACACAAACTACTGCAGGAAATCTCCCCATTGTGGGAGGGGCAGAGACACAAACTACTGCAGGAAATCTCCCCATTGTGGGAGGGGCAGAGACACAAACTTTTGGATGAAAATCCCCCCATTGTGGGAGGGGCAGAGACACAAAAGACTGCAGGTAATCTCCCCATTGTGGGAGGGGCAGAGACACAAACTACTGGAGGGAATTCTCCCCATTGTAGGAGGGGCAGAGACACAAACTACTGCAGGAAATCTCCCCATTGTGGGCGGAGCAGAGACACAAACTACTGCAGCAAATCTCCCCATTGTGGGAGGGGCAGAGACACAAACTACTGGAGGAAATCTCCCCATTGTGGGAGGGGCAGAGACACAAACTACTGCAGGGAAATCTCCCCATTGTGGGAGGAGCAGAGACAATCTACTGCAGGAAATCTCCCCATTGTGGGAGGGGCAGAGACACAAAAGACTGCAGGTAATCTCCCCATTGTGGGAGGGGCAGAGACACAAACTACTGGAGGGAATTCTCCCCATTGTAGGAGGGGCAGAGACACAAACTACTGCAGGAAATCTCCCCATTGTGGGCGGAGCAGAGACACAATCTACTGCAGGAAATCTCCCCATTGTAGGAGGGGCAGAGACACAAATTACTGCAGGAAATCTCCCCATTGTGGGAGGGGCAGAGACACAAACTACTGCAGGAAATCTCCCCATTGTGGGAGGGGCAGAGACACAAACTACTGCAGAGAAATCTCCCTATTGTGGGAGGGGCAGAGACACAAACTACTGCAGAGAAATCTCCTCATTGTGGGAGGGGCAGAGACACAAACTACTGCAGGAAATCTCCCCATTGTGGGAGGGGCAGAGACACAAACTACTGCAGGAAATCTCCCCATTGTGGGAGGGGCAGAGACACAAACTGCTGCAGGAAATCTCCCTATTGTGGGAGGGGCAGAGACACAAACTACTGCAGGAAATCTCCCCATTGTGGGAGGGGCAGAGACACAAACTACTGCAGGAAATCTCCCCATTGTGGGAGGGGCAGAGACACAAACTACTGCAGGAAATCTCCCCATTGTGGGAGGGGCAGAGACACAAACTACTGCAGGAAAATCTCCTCATTGTGGGAGGGGCAGAGACACAAACTACTGCCGGAAATCTCCCCATTGTGGGAGGGGCAGAAACACACTACTGCAAGAAATTTCCCTATTGTGGGAGGGGCAGAGAAAAAAACTACTGCAGAAAATCTCCCCATTGTGGGAGGGGCAGAGACACAAACTACTGCAGGAAATTTCCTCATTGTGGGAGGGGCAGAGACACAAACTACTGCAGGAAATATCACCATTGTGGGAGGGGCAGAGACACACTGCTGCAGGAAATCTCCCTATTGTGGGAGGGGCAGAGACACAATCTTCTGCAGGGAAATCTCCCCATTGTGGGAGGGGCAGAGACACAAACTACTGCAGGAAATCTCCCCATTGTGGGAGGCGCAGAGACTCAAACTGCTGCAGGAAATCTCCTCATTGTGGGAGGGGCAGAGACACAAACTACTGCAGGAAATCTCATTGTGGGAGGGGCAGAGACACAAACTGCTGCATGAAATCTTTTCATTGTGGGAGGAGCAGAGATACAATCTACTGCAGGAAATCTCCCCATTGTGGGAGGGGCAGAGACACAAACTACTGCAGGAGATCTCACCATTGTGGGAGGGGCAGAGACACAAACTACTGCAGGAAATCTCCCCATTGTGGGAGGGGCAGAGACACAAACTACTGCAGGAAATCTCCTCATTGTGGGAGGGGCAGAGACACACTGCTGCAGGAAATCTCCCTATTGTGGGAGGGGCAGAGACACAAACTTCTGCAGGGAAATCTCCCCATTGTGGGAGGGGCAGAGACACAAACTACTGCAGGAAATCTCCCCATTGTGGGAGGCGCAGAGACTCAAACTGCTGCAGGAAATCTTTTCATTGTGGGAGGAGCAGAGACACAATCTACTGCAGGAAATCTCCCCATTGTGGGAGGGGCAGAGACAAAAACTACTGCAGGGAAATCTCCTCATTGTGGGAGGGGCAGAGACACAAACTACTGCAGGAGATCTCCCCATTGTGGGAGGAGCAGAAATACAATCTACTGCAGCAAATCTCCCTATTGTGGGAGGGGCAGAGATACAAACTGCTGCAGGAAATCTCCCTACTGTGGGAGGAGCAGAAATACAATCTACTGCAGCAAATCTCCCTATTGTGGGAGGGGCAGAGATACAAACTACTGCAGGACATCTCCCCATTGTGGGAGGGGCAGAGACACAAACTGCTGCAGGAAATCTCCCTACTGTGGGAGGAGCAGAAATACAATCTACTGCAGCAAATCTCCCTATTGTGGGAGGGGCAGAGATACAAACTACTGCAGGACATCTCCCCATTGTGGGAGGGGCAGAGACACAAACTTTTGGATGAAAATCCCCCCATTGTGGGAGGGGCAGAGACACAAAAGACTGCAGGTAATCTCCCCATTGTGGGAGGGGCAGAGACACAAACTACTGGAGGGAATTCTCCCCATTGTAGGAGGGGCAGAGACACAAACTACTGCAGGAAATCTCCCCATTGTGGGCGGAGCAGAGACACAAACTACTGCAGGAAATCTCATTGTGGGAGGGGCAGAGACACAATCTACTGCAGAAAAATCTCCCCATTGTGGGAGGGGCAGAGACACAAACTACTGCAGGAAATCTAATAATTGTGGGAGGGGCAGAGACACAAACTTCTGGATGGAAATCTCCCCATTGTGGGAGGGGCAGAGACACAAACGACTGCAGGAAATCTCCCCATTGTGGGAGGGGCAGAGATACAAACTACTGCAGAGAAATCTCCCCATTGTGGGAGGGGCAGAGACACAAACTACTTGCTGGAAATCTCATCATTGTGGGAGGGGCAGAGACACAAACTACTGCGGGAAATCTTCCCATTGTGGGAGGGGCAGAGACACAAACTACTGGAAGAAATTCTCCCCATTGTAGGAGGGGCAGAGACACAAATTACTGCAGGAAATCTCCCCATTGTGGGCGGAGCAGAGACACAAACTACTGCAGGAAATCTCATTGTGGGAGGGGCAGAGACACAATCTACTGCAGAAAAATCTCCCCATTGTGGGAGGGGCAGACACACAAACTACTGTGGGAAATCTCCCCATTGTGGGAGGGGCAGAGATACAAACTACTGCAGGACATCTACCCATTGTGGGAGGGGCTGAGACACAAACTACTGCAGGAAATCTAATAATTGTGGGAGGGGCAGAGACACAAACTTCTGGATGGAAATCTCCCCATTGTGGGAGGGGCAGAGACACAAACGACTGCAGGTAATCTCCTCATTGTGGGAGGGGCAGAGACACAAACTACTGCAGGAAATCTAATAATTGTGGGAGGGGCAGAGACACAAACTTCTGGATGGAAATCTCCCCATTGTGGGAGGGGCTGAGACACAAACTACTGCAGGAAATCTAATAATTGTGGGAGGGGCAGAGACACAAACTTCTGGATGGAAATCTCCCCATTGTGGGAGGGGCAGAGACACAAACGACTGCAGGTAATCTCCTCATTGTGGGAGGGGCAGAGACACAAACTACTGCAGGAAATCTAATAATTGTGGGAGGGGCAGAGACACAAACTTCTGGATGGAAATCTCCCCATTGTGGGAGGGGCAGAGACACAAACGACTGCAGGTAATCTCCTCATTGTGGGAGGGGCAGAGACACACTGGTGCAGGAAATCTGCCTATTGTGGGCGGAGCAGAGACACAAACTACCGTAGGGAATCTCACCATTGTGGGAGGGGCAGAGACACAAACTACTGCAGGAAATTATCCCCATTGTGGGAGGTATGTATTATGTAACGTTCAATACTTTTTACATCCATGTAAAATACAAATAATAGATTTTAACTATTTGATGTATATAGCGGTCCCCTAATTCTGTGCGCAGTACAGTCTGTAGGTAGATTTAGTATTATATTGGGGGTGGGGCACATGTAGGACAGACGTCTTTAGAAGAGCTCACACTTAAATTGTGTACGATATTGATGTATTTATCGTTGTCTGTATGATATGATGAGCTTCTTCCTCTGCAGGCGCCATATCTATCCGCGTGTCAGCCAGTATACCCTGACTTCCATAAGCGGGAGAAGTGAGTGCGGAGGAGATGCGTTGTGACAGGTGCTGGCTGCGCACACTGATGTTTCTGTATTACAGGATGGCGGCAGTAATGGGCAGCAAATCAGCTCCATAATAGAGACGCCGCAAACTGATGAAGCCCCATTGAGATCCATTAAAGACCTGCTGGAAATGGCCCATCCTCCGATAATCTTCCAATCTATCCATCAGATGCAGGTGATAATCCACCGAAACAGGCCGGCTGTAACCCATAGCAACCGGACAGCTTGGGAGAAGGGGGGACACCACCATCTGATTATACAGGATGTCCTGAGAGAAGGGGGACACCACCATCTTATTATACAGAAAGTCCCGGGAGAAGGGGGGACACCACCATCTGATTATACAGGAAGTCCCAGGAGAAGGGGGGACACCACCATCTGATTATACAGGAAGTCCCAGGAGAAGGGGGGACACCACCATCTGATTATACAGGAAGTCCGGAGAGAAGTGGGGACACCACCATCTGATTATACAGGAAGTCCTGGAAGAAGGGGTGTGAGATATGGGGTGGGATATGAGGTGGGATATGAGGTTGGATATGAGGTGGGACATGAGGTGGGACATGAGGTGGGACATGAGGTGGGACATGAGGTGGGACATGAGGTGGGATTAGAGTTGCCACCTCATCCCTTTAAACCCGAACACATATGAATTACACAGGTTCTGAGGCTAATTTCATTCAGATAAGACACCAAGTGAGTTTAATTACCACCTTAATCAGCCACACAAACTGTGTAATGAATATGTGTTCGGTTTTAAAGGGATGAGGTGGCAACCCTAGGTGGGATATGGGGTTGGATATGAGGTGGGATATGGGGTTGGATATGAGGTGGGATATGGGATATGGAGTGGGATATGCAATGGTATATGAGGTGGGATATGGGGTTGGATATGAGGTGGGATATGAGGTGGGATATGAGGTGGGATATGAGGTGGGATATGAGGTGGGATATGGGGTGGAATATGGGGTGGAATATGGGGTGGGATATGAGGTGGGATATAGAGTGGGATATGCGATGGTATATGAGGTGGGATATGGGGTTGGATATTATGTGGGATATGAGGTGGGTTATGGGGTGGTATATGAGGTGGGATATGGGGTGGGATATGGGGTGGGATATGAGGTTGGATATGGGGTTGGATATGGGGTGGGATATGAGGTTGGATATGGGGTGGGATATGAGGTTGGATATGAGGTGGAATATGGGGTAGGATATGGGGATGGGATGAGGTGGGATATGAGGTTGGATATGGGGAGGGATATGAGGTTGGATATGGGGTAGGATATGAGGTGGGATATGGGGTGGGATAAGAGGTTGGATATGAGGTGGAATATGGGGTAGGATATGGGGATGAGATGAGGTTGGATATGGGGAGGGATATGAGGTTGGATATGGGGTAGGATATGAGGTGGGATATGGGGTGGGATATGAGGTAGGATATGAGGTGGGATATGAGGTGGGATATGAGGTTGGACATGAGGTGGGATATGAGATGGGATATGGGGTGGGATATGAGATGGGATATGAGGTGGGATATGAGGTGGGATATGAGGTGGGATATGAGGTGGGATATGAGGTGGGATATGGGGTGGGATATGAGGTGGGATATGAGGTTGGATATGAGGTGGGATATGAGGTTAGATATGAGGTTAGATATGAGGTTGGATATGAGATGGGTTATGAGGTGGGCTAAGAGGATGGATATGGGGTGGGATATGAGGTGGGATATGAGGTGGGATATGGGGTGGTATATGAGGTGGGATATGAGGTGGGATATGAGGTGGGATATGAGGTGGGATATGGGATGGGACTTGAGGTGGGATTTGAGGTGGGATATGAGGTGGGATATGTTGTGGTATATGGGGTGGGATATGAGGTTGGATATAAGATGGGATATGGGGTGCGTTATGAGGTTGGATATGAGGTGGGATATGAGTTTGGATATGGGGTGGGATATGAGGTTGGATATGAGATGGGATATGAGGTGGGATATGGGGTGGTATATGAGGTGGGATATGAGGTGGGATATGAGGTGGGATAAGGGGTGGGATATGAGGTTGGATATGAGGTTGGATATGAGGTAGGATATGGGGTGGCATATAGGATGGGATATGAGGTTGGATATGGGGTTGGATATGAGGTGGGATATGGGTTGGATATGGGGTGGGATATGGGTGGGATATGGGTGGGATATGAGGTTGGATATGAGGTTGGATATGAGATGGGATATGAGGTGGAATATGAGGTGGGATATGAGGTGGGATATGAGGTGGGATATGAGGTGGGATATGAGCTTGGATATGGGGTGGGATATGGGGTGGGATATGAGGTTGTATATGGGGTGGTAAATGAGGTGGTAAATGAGGTGGGATATGGGGTGGGATAAGGGGTGGGATAAGGGGTGGGATATGAGGTTGTATATGGGGTGGTAAATGAGGTGGTAAATGAGGTGGGATATGGGGTGGGATATGGGGTGGGATAAGGGGTGGGATATGAGGTTGTATAAGGGGTGGGATATGAGGTTGGATATGAGGTGGGATATGAGGTGGGATATGAGGTGGGATATGAGGTGGGATATGAGGTGGGATATGAGATGGGATATGAGGTAGGATATGAGGTAGGATATGGGGTGGCATATAGGATGGGATATGAGGTTGGATATGAGGTGGGATATGAGGTTGGATATAAGGTGGGATATGAGGTGGGATATGAGGTTGGATATGAGATGGGATATGAGGTTGGATATGGGGTGGTATATGAGGTGGGATATGAGGTGGGATATGAGGTGGGATATGTGGTGGGATATGTGGTGGGATATGAGGTGGGATATGAGGTGGGATATGGGGTGGGATATGAGGTGGGATATGAGGTGGAATATGAGGTTGGATATGAGGTTGGATATGAGGTGGGATATGAGGTGGGGTATGGGGTGGGGTATGGGGTGGGATATGAGGTGGAATATGAGGTGGGATATGAGGTGGGATATGGGGTGGGATATGAGGTGGGATATGAGGTGGGATATGAGGTTGGATATGGGGTGTGATATGGGGTGGGATATGGGGTGGGATATGGGGTGGGATATGGGGTGGGATATGAGGTTGGATATGAGGTTGGATATGAGGTGGGATATGAGGTGGGATATGAGGTGGGATATTGGGTGGGATATGAGGTGGAATATGAGGTTGGATATGTGGTGGGATATGAGGTTGGATATGAGGTGGGATATGAGGTGGGATATGAGGTTGGATATGAGATGGGATATGAGGTGGGTTATGAGGTTGGATATGAGGGTGGGATATGAGGTGGGATATGAGGTGGGATATGATGTTGGATATGAGGTGGGATATGAGGTTGGATATATGGGTGGGATATGGGGTGGGTTATGAGGTTGGATATGAGATGGGATATGAGGTGGGTTATGAGGTTGGATATGAGGGTGGGATATGAGGTGGGATATGGGGTGGGATATGGGGTGGGATATGGGGTGGGATATGGGGTGGGATATGGGGTGGGATATGATGTTGGATATGAGGTGGGATATGAGGTTGGATATATGGGTGGGATATGGGGTGGGATATGAGGTTGGATATGAGGTGGGATATGAGGAGGGATATGAGGTTGGATATGAGGTGGGATATGAGGTTGGATATGGGGTGGGATATAATGTGGGATATGAGGTGGGATATGAGGTTGGATATGTGGTGGGATATGAGGTTGGATATGAGGTGGGATATGTGGTGGGATATGAGGTTGGATATGAGGTGGGATATGAGGTTGGATATATGGGTGGGATATGGGGTGGGTTATGAGGTTGGATATGAGATGGGATATGAGGTGGGTTATGAGGTTGGATATGAGGGTGGGATATGAGGTGGGATATGGGGTGGGATATGGGGTGAGATATGAGGTGGGATATGAGGTGGGATATGATGTTGGATATGAGGTGGGATATGAGGTTGGATATATGGGTGGGATATGGGGTGGGATATGAGGTTGGATATGAGGTGGGATATGAGGAGGGATATGAGGTTGGATATGAGGTGGGATATGAGGTGGGATATGAGGTGGGATATGAGGTGGGATATGAGGTGGGATATGAGGTGGGATATGAGGTTGGATATGGGGTGGGATATAATGTGGGATATGAGGTGGGATATGAGGTTGGATATGTGGTGGGATATGAGGTTGGATATGAGATTGGATATGGGGTGGGATATGAGGTGGGATATGTGGTGGGATATGAGGTTGGATATGAGGTGGGATATGAGGTTGGATATGAGGTGGCATATGAGGTTGGATATGAGGTTGGATATGAGGTGGGATATGAGGTGGGATATGAGGTTGGATATGAGGTGGGATATGAGGTGGGATATGAGGTGGGATATGAGGTTGGATATGAGGTTGGATATGAGGTGGGATATGAGGTGGGATATGAGGTTGGATATGAGGTGGGACATGAGGTGGGATATGAGGTGGGATATATGGGTGGGATATATGGGTGGGATATATGGGTGGGATATATGGGTGGGATATATGGGTGGGATATGGGGTGGGATATGAGGTTGGATATGAGGTGGGATATGAGGTGGGATATAAGGTGGGATATGAGGTTGGATATGAGGTGGGATATGAGGTGGGATATGAGGTGGGATATGAGGTTGGATATGAGGTTGGATATGAGGTGGGATATGAGGTGGGATATGAGGTGGGATATGAGGTTGGATATGAGGTGGGACATGAGGTGGGACATGAGGTGGGATATATGGGTGGGATATATGGGTGGGATATGGGGTGGGATATGAGGTTGGATATGAGGTGGGATATGAGGTGGGATATAAGGTGGGATATGAGGTTGGATATGAGGTGGGATATGAGGTGGGATATGAGGTGGGATATGAGGTGGGATATGAGGTTGGATATGGGGTGGGATATGAGGTTGGATATGGGGTGGGATATGAGGTGGGATATGAGGTGGGATATGAGGTTGGATATGAGATGGGATATGAGGTGGGATATGAGGTTGGATATGAGGTGGGATATGAGGTTGGATATGGGGTTGGATATATGGGTGGGATATGAGGTTGGATATGGGGTGGGATATGAGGTGGGATATGAGGTTCGATATGAGATGGGATATGAGGTTGGATATGGGGTGGGATATGGGGTGGGATATGAGGTGGGATATGAGGTGGGATATGAGGTGGGATATGAGGTTGGATATGGGGTGGGATATGAGGTGGGATATGAGGTTGGATATGAGATGGGATATGAGATGGGATATGAGGTTGGATATGAGGTGGGATATGGGGTGGGATATGAGGTGGGATATGAGGTGGGATATGAGGTTGGATATGGGGTGGGATATGAGGTGGGATATGAGGTTGGATATGGGGTGGGATATGAGGTTGGATATGAGGTGGGATATGAGGTTGGATATGAGATGGGATATGAGGTTGGATATGAGGTGGGATATGGGGTGGGATATGAGGTGGGATATGAGGTTGGATATGAGATGGGATATGAGGTTGGATATGGGGTGGGATATGGGGTGGGATATGAGGTGGGATATGAGGTTGGATATGGGGTGGGATATGGGGTGGGATATGAGGTGGGATATGAGGTTGGATATGAGGTTGGGTATGGGGTGGGATATGAGGTGGGATATGAGGTTGGATATGAGGTGGGATATGAGGTTGGATATGAGGTTGGATATGAGGTTGGATATGAGGTGGGATATGAGGTGGGATATGAGGTTGGATATGAGGTTGGATATGAGGTGGGATATGAGGTTGGATATGAGGTGGGATATGAGGTGGGATATGAGGTTGGATATGAGGTTGGATATGAGGTTGGATATGAGGTGGGATATGAGGTGGGATATGAGGTTGGATATGAGGTGGGATATGAGGTTGGATATGAGGTGGGATATGAGGTGGGATATGAGGTTGGATATGGGGTGGGGGATAAAAGATAAAACTGGTTCTTGGGTAGCGGTGACCTCTGACCCCCGGCATACACACTCCAGGTTGTTGTAGAATTGGTGGATCCAGCCTTCGCCCCCATTATTGTAGTTTGAAAGAAATCACTAATTACGGTGCAGTAAACAAGTTCCACAGCGAAGCGTCTTATCCAAACACTCCACCTTACCTATCAATCACCGTAATTACTGCGCCGGCCAGAGGAGATAATTACACCGGCACTGAATGCGTTATATTATCCAAACATCGAACCGTCCTGTCACTCGGGATTTATAGTCTGAGCCGAGTTCATCCCATAATTATTTCATGTGCCACAAACTTCCCCGCCGAGGGGGGCGACCGCAGTGTGTGTGTCTGATAATAGATCTGTCTCTCCATCCATCCATCCATCCATCCCTCCATCCATCCATTCCTCCATCCATTCCTCCATCCATCCATCCCTCCATCCAAACATTCATTCCTCCATCCATCCATCCCTCCCTCCCTCCCTCCCTCCCTCCATCCATCCCTCTAGCCATCCATCCATCCATCCCTCCATCCCTCCATCCATCCCTCCCTCCCTCCCCCCCTCCATCCATTCCTCCATCCATCCATACATTCATCCCTCCGTCCCTCCATCCATCCCTCCATCCCTCCATCCATCCCTCTATCCATCCATCCCTCCATCCATCCCTCCCTCCCTCCATCCATCCCTCCCTCCATCCATCCATCCCTCCATCCATCCATCCCTCCATCCATCCATCCCTCCATTCCTCCATCCATCCCATCCCTCCCTCCATCCATCCCTCCATCCATCCCTCCATCCATCCCTCCCTCCATCCCTCCATCCATTCCTCCATCCATCCCTCTATCCATCCATCCCTCCATCCATCCATCCCTCCATCCCTCCATCCCTCCATCCCTCCATCCCTCCGTCCCTCCATCCATCCCTCCATCCCTCCGTCCCTCCATCCATCCCTCCATCCCTCCCTCCCTCCATCCCTCCGTCCCTCCCTCCCTCCATCCATCCATCCATCCATCCATCCATCCCTCCATTCATACCTCCATCCATCCATTCCTCCTCCATCCATCCATCCATCCATCCATCCATCCATCCATCCATCCATCCATCCCTCCATTCATACCTCCATCCATCCATTCCTCCTCCATCCATCCATCCATCCCATCCATCCATCCATCCTTCAATCCATGTCTCCCTCCAACCCTCCATCTATCCATCAATTTCAGTGATAACGGCTCGGTGTGATATAACGATCGGTATTATAAGAAGTGATAACGGCTCGGTGTGATATAACGATCGGTATTATAAGAAGTGATAATGGCTCGGTGTGATATAACGATCGGTATTATAAGAAGTGATAACGGCTCGGTGTGATATAACGATCGGTATTATAAGAAGTGATAACGGCTCGGTGTGATATAACGATCGGTATTATAAGATGTGATAACGGCTCGGTGTGATATAACGATCGGTATTATAAGATGTGATAACGGCTCGGTGTGATATAACGATCGGTATTATAAGATGTGATAACGGCTCGGTGTGATATAACGATCGGTATTATAAGAAGTGATAACGGCTCGGTGTGATATAAAGATCGGTATTATAAGATGTGATAATGGCTCTGTGTGATATAACGATCGGTATTATAAGAAGTGATAATGGCTCGGTGTGATATTACGATCGGTATTATAAGAAGTGATAATGGCTCGTGTGATATTACGATCGGTATTATAAGAAGTGATAATGGCTCGGTGTGATATAACGATCGGTATTATAAGAAGTGATAACGGCTCGGTGTGATATAACGATCGGTATTATCAGAAGTGATAACGGCTCGGTGTGATATAACGATCGGTATTATAAGAAGTGATAACGGCTCGGTGTGATATAACGATCGGTATTATAAGAAGTGATAATGGCTCGGTGTGATATAACGATCGGTATTATAAGAAGTGATAACGTCTCGGTATGATAGAACGATCGGTATTATAAGAAGTGATAATGGCTCGGTGTGATATAACGATCGGTATTATAAGAAGTGATAATGGCTCGGTGTGATATAAAGATCGGTATTATAAGATGTGATAACGGCTCGGTGTGATATAACGATCGGTATTATAAGAAGTGATAATGGCTCGGTGTGATATAACGATCGGTATTATAAGAAGTGATAACGGCTCGGTGTGATATAACGATCGGTATTATAAGATGTAATAACGGCTCGGTGTGATATAACGATCGGTATTATAAGATGTGATAACGGCTCGGTGTGATATAACGATCGGTATTATAAGATGTGATAACGGCTCGGTGTGATATAACGATCGGTATTATAAGAAGTGATAATGGCTCGGTGTGATATAACGATCGGTATTATAAGAAGTGATAACGGCTCGGTGTGATATAACGATCGGTATTATAAGAAGTGATAACGGCTCGGTGTGATATTACGATCGGTATTATAAGAAGTGATAACGGCTCGGTGTGATATAACGATCGGTATTATAAGAAGTGATAATGGCTCGGTGTGATATAACGATCGGTATTATAAGAAGTGATAACGGCTCGGTGTGATATAACGATCGGTATTATCAGAAGTGATAACGGCTCGGTGTGATATAACGATCGGTATTATAAGAAGTGATAACGGCTCGGTGTGATATAACGATCGGTATTATAAGAAGTGATAACGGCTCGGTGTGATATAACGATAGGACGATCGGAGTGACACGCGCCGGGGGTGACGTTCGATGACAGGTGTGCGATTCGGCGTTGCGCTCAATAAATGAAATTAATGGGTGAATTTCCTGCGATAATTAAGATAAAAATTGGTGTCAGCGATCACCTTGCTGCTCACTAATTATATCGAATGATTTATCTTCATGCGCGGCGTATTAATGATGAGCGCAGAGATGGACGCTAATTAACAAGGACAATCTCGCCACCGGCCAGGCGCGGCGCAGAGCGCGGCCGATGTCATGGAAACCGTCTCACGTGTCCCGGCAGTGCTGGGAATGATTGCTGATAACGATCGGACTTTTCTGCTAATCGATAATAATTATCCACCAATGCGTTCTCTGCGCCGCCATTTATTAACATCTCACAGGTGACAAAACCTGCGCAGGTCATACAACTTCTACCACCAGGGGGAGCCGTACCCCGAAAATCTCCCCGAAAGTCATACCCCCCCCCCCACACACCATCTGCAGAATCCTCACCCGTTCCTCTGGGGCGGGGCTGCAGCATCTGGTCACATGATTCTGTACATTCACTCTGCATGACACAGACAGGAAGACACACAGAAGGACAGACAGACTCCAAGATACAGACAGAAGGACAGACAGACTCCAAGATACAGACAGAAGGACAGACAGACTCCAAGATACAGACAGAAGGACAGACAGACTCCAGGATACAGACAGAAGGACAGACAGACTCCAAGATACAGACAGAAGGACAGACAGACTCCAAGATACAGACAGAAGGACAGACAGACTCCAAGATACAGACAGAAGGACAGACAGACTCCAAGATACAGACAGAAGGACAGACAGACTCCAAGATACAGACAGAAGGACAGACAGACTCCTGGATACAGACAGAAGGACAGACAGACTCCAAGACACAGTTAGAAGGACAGACAGACTCCAGGATACAGACAGAAGGACAGACAGACTCCAAGATACAGACAGAAGGACAGACAGACTCCAAGATACAGACAGAAGGACAGACAGACTCCAAGATACAGACAGAAGGACAGACAGACTCCAAGATACAGACAGAAGGACAGACAGACTCCAAGATACAGACAGAAGGACAGACAGACTCCAGGATACAGACAGAAGGATAGACAGAAGGACAGACAGACTCCAGGATACAGACAGAAGGATAGACAGAAGGACAGACAGACTCCAGGATACAGACAGGAGGACAGACAGACTCCAGGATACAGACAGAAGGACAGACAGACTCCAGGATACAGACAGAAGGACAGACTCCAGGATACAGACAGAAGGACAGACAGACTCCAAGATACAGACAGAAGGACAGACAGACTCCAGGATACAGACAGAAGGACAGACAGACTCCAGGATACAGACAGAAGGACAGACAGACTCCAAGATACAGACAGAAGGACAGACAGACTCCAGGATACAGACAGAAGGACAGACAGACTCCAAGACACAGACAGAAGGACAGACAGACTCCAGGATACAGACAGAAGGACAGACAGACTCCAAGACACAGACAGAAAGACAGACAGACTCCAGGATACAGACAGAAAGACAGACAGACTCCAGGATACAGACAGAAGGACAGACAGACTCCAAGATACAGACAGAAGGACAGACAGACTCCAAGATACAGACAGAAGGACAGACAGACTCCAAGATACAGACAGAAGGACAGACAGACTCCAGGATACAGACAGAAGGACAGACAGACTCCAAGACACAGACAGAAAGACAGACAGACTCCAGGATACAGACAGAAAGACAGACAGACTCCAGGATACAGACAGAAGGACAGACAGACTCCAAGATACAGACAGAAGGACAGACAGACTCCAGGATACAGACAGGAGGACAGACAGACTCCAGGATACAGACAGAAGGACAGACAGACTCCAGGATACAGACAGAAGGACAGACAGACTCCAAGATACAGACAGAAAGACAGACAGACTCCAGGATACAGACAGGAGGACAGACAGACTCCAGGATACAGACAGGAGGACAGACAGACTCCAAGACACAGACAGAAGGACAGACAGACTCCAGGATACAGACAGAAGGACAGACAGACTCCAGGATACAGACAGAAGTACAGACAGAAGGACAGACAGACTCCAAGACACAGACAGAAAGACAGACAGACTCCAGGATACAGACAGAAGGACAGACAGACTCCAGGATACAGACAGGAGGACAGACAGACTCCAGGATACAGACAGAAGGACAGACAGACTCCAAGATACAGACAGAAGGACAGACAGACTCCAGGATACAGACAGAAGGACAGACAGACTCCAAGACACAGTTAGAAGGACAGACTCCAGGATACAGACAGAAGGACAGACAGACTCCAAGATACAGACAGAAGGACAGACAGACTCCAAGACACAGACAGAAGGACAGACAGACTCCAGGATACAGACAGAAGGACAGACAGACTCCAAGACACAGACAGAAAGACAGACAGACTCCAGGATACAGACAGAAGGACAGACAGACTCCAGGATACAGACAGAAGGACAGACAGACTCCAGGATACAGACAGAAGGACAGACAGAAGGACAGACAGACTCCAGGATACAGACAGAAGGACAGACAGACTCCAGGATACAGACAGAAGGACAGACAGACTCCAGGATACAGACAGAAAGACAGACAGACTCCAGGATACAGACAGGAGGACAGACAGACTCCAGGATACAGACAGAAGAACAGACAGACTCCAGGATACAGACAGAAGGACAGACAGACTCCAAGACACAGTTAGAAGGACAGACAGACTCCAGGATACAGACAGAAGGACAGACAGACTCCAAGATACAGACAGAAGGACAGACAGACTCCAAGACACAGACAGAAGGACAGACAGACTCCAAGATACAGACAGAAGGACAGACAGACTCCAGGATACAGACAGAAGGACAGACAGACTCCAAGATACAGACAGAAGGACAGACAGACTTCAGGATACAGACAGAAGAACAGACAGACTCCAGGATACAGACAGAAGGACAGACAGACTCCAAGACACAGACAGAAAGACAGACAGACTCCAAGATACAGACAGAAGGACAGACAGACTCCAGGATACAGACAGAAGGACAGACAGACTCCAAGATACAGACAGAAGGACAGACAGACTCCAGGATACAGACAGAAGGACAGACAGACTCCAGGATACAGACAGACTCCAAGATACAGACAGAAGGACAGACAGACTCCAAGATACAGACAGAAGGACAGACAGACTCCAGGATACAGACAGAAGGACAGACAGACTCCAAGATACAGACAGAAGGACAGACAGACTCCAGGATACAGACAGAAGGACAGACAGACTCCAAGATACAGACAGAAGGACAGACAGACTCCAGGATACAGACAGAAGGACAGACAGACTCCAGGATACAGACAGACTCCAAGATACAGACAGAAGGACAGACAGACTCCAAGACACAGTTAGAAGGACAGACAGACTCCAGGATACAGACAGAAGGACAGACAGACTCTAGGATACAGACAGAAGGACAGACAGAAGGACAGACAGACTCCAGGATACAGACAGAAGGACAGACAGACTCCAGGATACAGACAGACTCCAAGATACAGACAGAAGGACAGACAGACTCCAAGATACAGACAGAAGGACAGACAGACTCCAAGACACAGTTAGAAGGACAGACAGACTCCAGGATACAGACAGAAGGACAGACAGACTCCAGGATACAGACAGAAGGACAGACAGACTCCAGGATACAGACAGAAGGACAGACAGACTCCAAGACACAGACAGAAGGACAGACAGACTCCAGGATACAGACAGAAAGACAGACAGACTCCAGGATACAGACAGAAAGACAGACAGACTCCAAGACACAGACAGAAGGACAGACAGACTCCAAGACACAGACAGAAGGACAGACAGACTCTAGGATACAGACAGAAGGACAGACAGACTCCAGGATACAGACAGAAGGACAGACAGACTCCAGGATACAGACAGAAGGACAGACAGACTCCAGGATACAGACAGAAGGACAGACAGACTCCAGGATACAGACAGAAGGACAGACAGACTCCAGGACACAGACAGAAGGACAGACAGACTCCAAGATACAGACAGAAGGACAGACAGACTCCAGGATACAGACAGAAGGACAGACAGACTCCAGGATACAGACAGAAGGACAGACAGACTCCAGGATACAGACAGAAGGACAGACAGACTCCAAGACACAGTTAGAAGGACAGGCAGACTCCAGGATACAGACAGAAGGACAGACAGACTCCAGGATACAGACAGAAAGACAGACAGACTCCAGGATACAGACAGAAGGACAGACAGACTCCAGGATACAGACAGAAGGACAGACAGAAGGACAGACAGACTCCAAGACACAGTTAGAAGGACAGAAAGACTCCAAGACACAGACAGAAGGACAGACAGACTCCAGGATACAGACAGAAGGACAGACAGAAGGACAGACAGACTCCAAGACACAGTTAGAAGGACAGAAAGACTCCAAAACACAGACAGAAGGACAGACAGACTCCAGGATACAGACAGAAGGACAGACAGAAGGACAGACAGACTCCAAGACACAGTTAGAAGGACAGACAGACTCCAGGATACAGACAGAAGGACAGACAGACTCCAGGATACAGACAGAAGGACAGACAGACTCCAAGACACAGACAGAAGGACAGACAGACTCCAGGATACAGACAGAAGGACAGACAGACTCCAGGATACAGACAGAAGGACAGACAGACTCCAGGATACAGACAGGAGGACAGACAGACTCCAGGATACAGACAGGAGGACAGACAGACTCCAAGACACAGTTAGAAGGACAGACAGACTCCAGGATACAGACAGAAGGACAGACAGACTCCAGGATACAGACAGAAGGACAGACAGACTCCAGGATACAGACAGAAGGACAGACAGACTCCAAGACACAGTTAGAAGGACAGACAGACTCCAGGATACAGACAGAAGGACAGACAGAAGGACAGACAGACTCCAAGACACAGTTAGAAGGACAGAAAGACTCCAAGACACAGACAGAAGGACAGACAGACTCCAGGATACAGACAGAAGGACAGACAGACTCCAGGATACAGACAGAAGGACAGACAGACTCCAGGATACAGACAGAAGGACAGACAGACTCCAGGATACAGACAGAAGGACAGACAGACTCCAGGATACAGACAGAAGGACAGACAGACTCCAGGATACAGACAGGAGGACAGACAGACTCCAGGATACAGACAGGAGGACAGACAGACTCCAAGATACAGACAGAAGGACAGACAGAAGGACAGACAGACTCCAGGATACAGACAGAAGGACAGACAGACTCCAAGACACAGTTAGAAGGACAGACAGACTCCAAGACACAGTTAGAAGGACAGACAGACTCCAAGACACAGTTAGAAGGACAGACAGACTCCAGGATACAGACAGAAGGACAGACAGACTCCAGGATACAGACAGAAGGACAGACAGACTCCAGGATACAGACAGAAAGACAGACAGACTCCAAGACACAGACAGAAGGACAGACAGACTCCAAGACACAGTTAGAAGGACAGACAGACTCCAGGATACAGACAGAAGGACAGACAGACTCCAGGATACAGACAGAAGGACAGACAGACTCCAGGATACAGACAGAAAGACAGACAGACTCCAAGACACAGACAGAAGGACAGACAGACTCCAGGATACAGACAGAAGGACAGACAGACTCCAGGATACAGACAGAAGGACAGACAGACTCCAAGACACAGACAGAAGGACAGACAGACTCCAGGATACAGACAGAAGGACAGACAGACTCCAGGATACAGACAGGAGGACAGACAGACTCCAGGATACAGACAGGAGGACAGACAGACTCCAAGACACAGTTAGAAGGACAGACAGACTCCAGGATACAGACAGAAGGACAGACAGACTCCAGGATACAGACAGAAGGACAGACAGACTCCAGGATACAGACAGAAAGACAGACAGACTCCAGGATACAGACAGAAGGACAGACAGACTCCAGGATACAGACAGGAGGACAGACAGACTCCAGGATACAGACAGGAGGACAGACAGACTCCAAGACACAGTTAGAAGGACAGACAGACTCCAGGATACAGACAGAAGGACAGACAGACTCCAGGATACAGACAGAAGGACAGACAGACTCCAGGATACAGACAGAAAGACAGACAGACTCCAAGACACAGACAGAAGGACAGACAGACTCCAGGATACAGACAGAAGGACAGACAGACTCCAGGATACAGACAGAAGGACAGACAGACTCCAAGACACAGACAGAAGGACAGACAGACTCCAGGATACAGACAGAAGGACAGACAGACTCCAGGATACAGACAGGAGGACAGACAGACTCCAGGATACAGACAGGAGGACAGACAGACTCCAAGACACAGTTAGAAGGACAGACAGACTCCAGGATACAGACAGAAGGACAGACAGACTCCAGGATACAGACAGAAGGACAGACAGACTCCAGGATACAGACAGAAGGACAGACAGACTCCAAGACACAGTTAGAAGGACAGACAGACTCCAGGATACAGACAGAAGGACAGACAGAAGGACAGACAGACTCCAAGACACAGTTAGAAGGACAGAAAGACTCCAAGACACAGACAGAAGGACAGACAGACTCCAGGATACAGACAGAAGGACAGACAGACTCCAGGATACAGACAGAAGGACAGACAGACTCCAGGATACAGACAGAAGGACAGACAGACTCCAGGATACAGACAGGAGGACAGACAGACTCCAGGATACAGACAGGAGGACAGACAGACTCCAAGATACAGACAGAAGGACAGACAGAAGGACAGACAGACTCCAGGATACAGACAGAAGGACAGACAGACTCCAAGACACAGTTAGAAGGACAGACAGACTCCAAGACACAGTTAGAAGGACAGACAGACTCCAAGACACAGTTAGAAGGACAGACAGACTCCAGGATACAGACAGAAGGACAGACAGACTCCAGGATACAGACAGAAGGACAGACAGACTCCAGGATACAGACAGAAAGACAGACAGACTCCAAGACACAGACAGAAGGACAGACAGACTCCAGGATACAGACAGAAGGACAGACAGACTCCAGGATACAGACAGAAGGACAGACAGACTCCAGGATACAGACAGAAGGACAGACAGACTCCAAGACACAGTTAGAAGGACAGACAGACTCCAGGATACAGACAGAAGGACAGACAGAAGGACAGACAGACTCCAAGACACAGTTAGAAGGACAGAAAGACTCCAAGACACAGACAGAAGGACAGACAGACTCCAGGATACAGACAGAAGGACAGACAGACTCCAGGATACAGACAGAAGGACAGACAGACTCCAGGATACAGACAGAAGGACAGACAGACTCCAGGATACAGACAGAAGGACAGACAGACTCCAGGATACAGACAGAAGGACAGACAGACTCCAGGATACAGACAGGAGGACAGACAGACTCCAGGATACAGACAGGAGGACAGACAGACTCCAAGATACAGACAGAAGGACAGACAGAAGGACAGACAGACTCCAGGATACAGACAGAAGGACAGACAGACTCCAAGACACAGTTAGAAGGACAGACAGACTCCAAGACACAGTTAGAAGGACAGACAGACTCCAAGACACAGTTAGAAGGACAGACAGACTCCAGGATACAGACAGAAGGACAGACAGACTCCAGGATACAGACAGAAGGACAGACAGACTCCAGGATACAGACAGAAAGACAGACAGACTCCAAGACACAGACAGAAGGACAGACAGACTCCAGGATACAGACAGAAGGACAGACAGACTCCAGGATACAGACAGAAGGACAGACAGACTCCAAGACACAGACAGAAGGACAGACAGACTCCAGGATACAGACAGAAGGACAGACAGACTCCAGGATACAGACAGGAGGACAGACAGACTCCAGGATACAGACAGGAGGACAGACAGACTCCAAGACACAGTTAGAAGGACAGACAGACTCCAGGATACAGACAGAAGGACAGACAGACTCCAGGATACAGACAGAAGGACAGACAGACTCCAGGATACAGACAGAAGGACAGACAGACTCCAAGACACAGTTAGAAGGACAGACAGACTCCAGGATACAGACAGAAGGACAGACAGAAGGACAGACAGACTCCAAGACACAGTTAGAAGGACAGAAAGACTCCAAGACACAGACAGAAGGACAGACAGACTCCAGGATACAGACAGAAGGACAGACAGACTCCAGGATACAGACAGAAGGACAGACAGACTCCAGGATACAGACAGAAGGACAGACAGACTCCAGGATACAGACAGAAGGACAGACAGACTCCAGGATACAGACAGAAGGACAGACAGACTCCAGGATACAGACAGGAGGACAGACAGACTCCAGGATACAGACAGGAGGACAGACAGACTCCAAGATACAGACAGAAGGACAGACAGAAGGACAGACAGACTCCAGGATACAGACAGAAGGACAGACAGACTCCAAGACACAGTTAGAAGGACAGACAGACTCCAAGACACAGTTAGAAGGACAGACAGACTCCAAGACACAGTTAGAAGGACAGACAGACTCCAGGATACAGACAGAAGGACAGACAGACTCCAGGATACAGACAGAAGGACAGACAGACTCCAGGATACAGACAGAAAGACAGACAGACTCCAAGACACAGACAGAAGGACAGACAGACTCCAGGATACAGACAGAAGGACAGACAGACTCCAGGATACAGACAGAAGGACAGACAGACTCCAAGACACAGACAGAAGGACAGACAGACTCCAGGATACAGACAGAAGGACAGACAGACTCCAGGATACAGACAGAAAGACAGACAGACTCTAGGATACAGACAGAAAGACAGACAGACTCCAAGATACAGACAGAAGGACAGACAGACTCCAAGATACAGACAGAAGGACAGACAGACTCCAGGATACAGACAGAAAGACAGACAGACTCCAAGACACAGACAGAAGGACAGACAGACTCCAGGATACAGACAGACTCCAGGATACAGAAGGACAGACAGGAGGCTACAGATGGAAGACACCAGCGGCGGTGTGTTGGAGCGTGGCCATGCATCTATTGGGGCCCAGCGATTGGCCGTCACTTATCCTCATTATATTCCAGCAGGGATGGTTGCTGGAGGCTGATTACTAAAAGAGATGAATGTGCTGTCAGTGGGGGTGTCAGACAATAGATGCAGCAGCTCGGGGATGTGCAGCGCCGGGGTCAGAGGTTAATTAAAGACATCCAAAGGTCGGCGGGTGATTATGTGCAGGGAGCGGGTTTATTAGGGAACGGCTGATCAGAGACTGACAGCAGATTTATCCTGCACTGATGAGCCCCAGCGGGATGATGGATGCTCCTCCACCACCAGCATCACCGGTACCCACAGCCACTGATGGAGAGATAAGATTCCTCCAATCATTCATCCTCCATGCACCCCGCTGACAGCGCGCTCTCACCAACAATATTCCACCATCCTCACCCGAACTCCCACCGACAATATTCCACCATCTCCGCCCCGAACTCCCACCGACAATATTCCATCATCTCCGCCCCGAACTCTCACCGACAATCTTCCACCATCTTCACTCCGAACTCCCACCGACAATATTCCATCATCTCCGCCCCGAACTCTCACCAACAATATTCCATCATCTCCACCCCGAACTCTCACCGACAATATTCCACCATCTCCACCCCGAACTCTCACCGACAATATTCCATCATCTCCACCCCGAACTCTCACCAACAATATTCCATCATCTCCACCCCGAACTCTCACCGACAATATTCCACCATCTCCACCCCGAACTCTCACCGACAATATTCCACCATCTCCACCCCGAACTCTCACCGACAATATTCCACCATCTCCACCCCGAACTCTCACCGACAATATTCCACCATCTCCACCCCGAACTCTCACCGACAATCTTCCACCATCTCCACCCCGAACTCTCACCGACAATATTCCACCATCTCCACCCCGAACTCTCACCGACAATATTCCACCATCTCCACCCCGAACTCTCACCGACAATCTTCCACCATCTTCACTCCGAACTCCCACCGACAATATTCCACCATCTTCACTCCGAACTCCCACCGACAATATTCCACCATCTCCACCCCGAACTCCCACCGACAATATTCCACCATCTCCACCCCGAACTCCCACCGACAATATTCCACCATCTCCACTCCGAACTCTCACCGACAATATTCCACCATCTCCACCCCGAACTCCCACCAACAATATTCCATCATCTCCACCCCGAACTCCCACCGACAATATTCCACCATCTCCACCCCGAACTCCCACCGACAATATTCCACCATCTCCACCCCGAACTCTCACCGACAATATTCCACCATCTCCACCCCGAACTCTCACCGACAATCTTCCACCATCTTCACTCCGAACTCCCACCGACAATATTCCACCATCTTCACTCCGAACTCCCACCAACAATATTCCACCATCTCCACCCGAACTCCCACAAACAATATTCCACCATCTCCACCCCGAACTCCCTCCAACAATATTCCATCATCTCCACCCCGAACTCCCACCGACAATATTCCACCATCTCCACCCCGAACTCCCACCGACAATATTCCATCATCTCCACCCCGAACTCTCACCGACAATATTCCATCATCTCCACCCCGAACTCCCACCGACAATCTTCCACCATCTTCACTCCGAACTCCCACCGACAATATTCCACCATCTTCACCCCGAACTCCCACCGACAATATTCCACCATCTCCACCCCGAACTCCCACCGACAATATTCCACCATCTCCACCCCGAACTCCCACCAACAATATTCAACCATCTCCACCCCGAACTCCCACCGACAAAATTCCATCATCTCCGCCCCGAACTCCCACCGACAATATTCCACCATCTCCACCCCGAACTCCCACCGACAATATTCCATCATCTCCGCCCCGAACTCTCACCGACAAAATTCCATCATCTCCGCCCCGAACTCCCACCGACAATATTCCACCATCTCCACCCCGAACTCCCACCGACAATATTCCATCATCTCCACCCCGAACTCCCACCGACAAAATTCCATCATCTCCGCCCCGAACTCTCACCGACAAAATTCCATCATCTCCGCCCCGAACTCCCACCGACAATATTCCACCATCTCCACCCCGAACTCCCACCGACAATATTCCATCATCTCCGCCCCGAACTCTCACCGACAAAATTCCATCATCTCCACCCCGAACTCGCACCGACAATATTCCATCATCTCCGCCCCGAACTCCCACCGACAAAATTCCATCATCTCCACCCCGAACTCCCACCGACAATATTCCATCATCTCCACCCCGAACTCCCACCGACAATATTCCATCATCTCCACCCCGAACTCCCACCGACAATATTCCACCATTTCCACCCTGAACTCTCACCAACAATATTCCACCATCTCCACCCCGAACTCCCACCGACAATATTCCACCATCTCCACCCCGAACTCCCACCGACAATATTCCACCATCTCCACCCCGAACTCCCACGACAATATTCCATCATCTCCACCCCGAACTCCCACCGATAATATTCCACCATCTCCACCCCGAACTCTCACCGACAATATTCCACCATTTCCACCCCGAACTCCCACCAACAATATTCCACCATCTCCACCCCGAACTCCCACCGACAATATTCCACCATCTCCACCCCGAACTCCCACGACAATATTCCATCATCTCCACCCCGAACTCCCACCGACAATATTCCACCATCTCCACCCCGAACTCTCACCAACAATATTCCACCATCTCCACCCCGAACTCCCACTGACAATATTCCACCATCTCCACCCTGAACTCCCACCGACAATATTCCATCCTCTCCACCCCGAAGTCCCACCGACAATATTCCACCATCTCCACCCCGAACTCCCACCGACAATATTCCACCATCTCCACCCCGAATTCCCACCGACAATATTCCATCATCTCCGCCCCGAACTCCCACCGACAATATTCCACCATCTCCACCCCGAACTCCCACCGACAATATTCCACCATCTCCACTCAAACCCCCACCGACAATATTCCACCATCTCCATCCCGAACTCCCACCGACAATATTCCACCATCTCCACCCCGAATTCCCACCGACAATATTCCATCATCTCCGCCCCGAACTCCCACTGACAATATTCCACCATCTCCACCCCGAACTCTCACCAACAATATTCCACCATCTCCACCCCGAACTCCCACCCACAATATTCCACCATCTCCACCCCGAACTCCCACCAACAATATTCCATCATCTCCACCCCGAACTCCCACCGACAATATTCCTCCATCTCCACCCCGAACTCCCTCCAACAATATTCCACCATCTCCACCCCGAATTCCCACCGACAATATTCCTCCATCTCCACCCCGAACTCTCACCAACAATATTCCACCATCTCCACCCGAACTCCCACCAACAATATTCCACCATCTCCACCCCGAACTCCCACCAACAATATTCCACCATCTTCACTCCGAACTCCCACCGACAATATTCCACCATCTCCACCCCGAACTCCCACCGACAATATTCCACCATCTCCACCCCGAACTCCCACCAACAATATTCCACCATCTCCACCCCGAACTCCCACGAACAATATTCCACCATCTCCAACCCGAACTCCCACCGACAACATTCCACCATCTCCACCCCGAACTCCCACCGACAATATTCCACCATCTCCACCCCGAACTCCCACCGACAACATTCCACCATCTCCACCCTGAACTCCCACCGACAACATTCCACCATCTCCACCCCGAACTCCCACCGACAATATTCCACCATCTCCACCCCGAACTCCCACCAACAATATTCCACCATCTCCACCCCGAACTCCCACGAACAATATTCCACCATCTCCACCCCGAACTCCCACCGACAATATTCCACCATTTCCACCCCGAACTCCCACCGACAATATTCCACCATCTCCACCCCGAACTCCCACCAACAATATTCCACCATCTCCACCCCGAACTCCCACGAACAATATTCCATCATCTCCGCCCTGAACTCCCACCAACAATATTCCATCATCTCCACCCCGAACTCTCACCAACAATATTCCACCATCTCCACCCGAACTCCCACCAACAATATTCCACCATCTCCACCCTGAACTCCCACCAACAATATTCCACCATCTCCACCCCGAACTCCCACCGACAATATTCCACTATCTCCACCCTGATCTCCCACGACAATATTCCACCATCTCCACCCCGAACTCCCACGAACAATATTCCACCATCTCCACCCCGAACTCCCACCGACAATATTCCACCATCTCCACCCCGAATTCCCACCGACAATATTCCACCATCTCCACCCCGAATTCCCACCGACAATATTCCACCATCTCCAACCCGAAGTCCCACCGACAATATTCCACCATCTCCACCCCGAACTCCCTCCAACAATATTCCACCATCTCCACCCCGAATTCCCACCGACAATATTCCACCATCTCCACCCCGAATTCCCACCGACAATATTCCACCATCTCCACCCCGAACTCCCACCGACAATATTCCACCATTTCCACCCCGAACTCTCACCGACAATATTCCACCATCTCCACCCCGAATTCCCACCGACAATATTCCACCATCTCCACCCCGAACTCCCACCGACAATATTCCACCATTTCCACCCCGAACTCCCACCGACAATATTCCACCATCTCCACCCCGAACTCCCACCAACAATATTCCATCATCTTCACCCGAACTCCCACCGACAATATTCCACCATCTCCACCCCGAACTCCCTCCAACAATATTCCACCATCTCCACCCCGAATTCCCACCGACAATATTCCACCATCTCCACCCCGAATTCCCACCGACAATATTCCACCATTTCCACCCCGAACTCCCACTGACAATATTCCACCATCTCCACCCCGAACTCCCACCAACAATATTCCACCATTTCCACCCCGAACTCCCACTGACAATATTCCACCATCTCCACCCCGAACTCCCACTGACAATATTCCACCATCTCCACCCTGAACTCCCACCGACAATATTCCATCCTCTCCACCCCGAAGTCCCACCGACAATATTCCACCATCTCCACCCCGAACTCCCACCGACAATATTCCACCATCTCCACCCCGAATTCCCACCGACAATATTCCATCATCTCCGCCCCGAACTCCCACTGACAATATTCCACCATCTCCACCCCGAACTCCCACCGACAATATTCCACCATCTCCACTCAAACCCCCACCGACAATATTCCACCATCTCCATCCCGAACTCCCACCGACAATATTCCACCATCTCCACCCCGAATTCCCACCGACAATATTCCATCATCTCCGCCCCGAACTCCCACTGACAATATTCCACCATCTCCACCCCGAACTCCCACCGACAATCTTCCACCATCTCCACCCCGAACTCCCACCGACAATATTCCACCATCTCCACCCCGAACTCCCACCGACAATATTCCACCATCTCCACCCCGAATTCCCACCGACAATATTCCACCATCTCCACCCCGAATTCCCACCGACAATATTCCACCATCTCCACCCCGAACTCCCACCGACAATATTCCACCATCTCCACCCCGAACTCCTTCCGACAATATTCCACCATCTCCACCCCGAAGTCCCACTGACAATATTTCATCATCTCCACCCCGAACTCCCACCGACAATATTCCACCATCTCCACCCCGAACTCCCACCGACAATATTCCACCATCTCCACCCCGAACTCCTTCCGACAATATTCCACCATCTCCACCCCGAAGTCCCACTGACAATATTTCATCATCTCCACCCCGAACTCCCTCCAACAATATTCCACCATCTCCACCCCGAACTCCCACCGACAATATTCCACCATCTCCACCCCGAACTCCTTCCGACAATATTCCACCATCTCCACCCCGAACTCCCTCCAACAATATTCCACCATCTCCACCCCGAACTCCCACTGACAATATTCCACCTCCACCCCGAAGTCCCACCGACAATATTCCACCATCTCCACCCTGAACTCCCACCGACAATATTCCATCATCTCCGCCCCGAACTCCCACCGACAATATTCAACCATCTCCACCCCGAACTCCCACCGACAATATTCCACCATCTCCACCCCGAACTCCCACCGACAATATTCCACCACCTCCTTTGTTACATATAAGTGCTACTGATCTCCTGCAGCCTCTTTGCTGCCACTTCCTCTCTACACTCCAGTGATGGGTCCATGGCATTTCCTAATGGTAACACCGGAGGACCGTGTCTGTGTGATGAATGGGCTACTTGTAGTCCCCATTGGAAGCCCATGTGACAACACAGTAGAAGAATTGGCAGACAAGAACAGAGTGTTGTCACCTTATAAAAGGAAGTGTCTGAACAAGGACCTCCATGGCGGGATCACCGGGAATCACTACATAATAAAGCTGCAGATTTAAGAAGACTGAAAATGGATTTTGGAATGACATATTATACTTCATGTGAGAGTTTAGGAAATGGGTTTATGAACAAGTTACTCTTGCAGTGGATCCCCCCGGCATTGGAAGGGTTAATTGCTCAATTTGTGGGGTGATGAATAAGGTGATGTACTTACCTTACCCCTCGCTCCCCTGGTAGCCGGCACTCAATGATGTCCTCATAAATCTTCATACGATGCCAGACTGCAGGATGTGTGGAGGATGATGTCAGAGAGCTGCAGCCACCCGGCACTGCGGATAACAGAAGATTGTGTCCTGATTGTACAGGTGATCTCCAGGCGGGGTTAGCTGTGTTCAGGTAGTGTGATTGATAGGTATAGCCAGGCAGGTGTGGTGAGGTGGCTATTATAAGGCAGGTGTGACCAGGCAAGTGTAATCAGGAAGGTGTGGTCAGGCAGGTATGGCCAGGTGGCTGTGACCAGGTAGGTGTGGTCATGTGGCTGTGATCAGGTAGGTGTGGTCATGTGGCTGTGATCAGGTAGGTGTGGTCATGTGGCTGTGATCAGGTAGGTGTGGTCATGTGGCTGTGATCAGGTAGGTGTGGTCATGTGGCTGTGATCAGGTAGGTGTGGTCATGTGGCTGTGATCAGGTAGGTGTGGTCATGTGGCTGTGATCAGGTAGGTGTGGTCATGTGGCTGTGATCAGGTAGGTGTGGTCATGTGGCTGTGATCAGGTAGGTGTGGTCATGTGGCTGTGATCAGGTAGGTGTGGTCATGTGGCTGTGATCAGGTAGGTGTGGTCATGTGGCTGTGATCAGGTAGGTGTGGTCATGTGGCTGTGATCAGGTAGGCGTGGTCATGTAGCTGTGATCAGGTAGGTGTGGTCATGTGGCTGTGATCAGGTAGGTGTGGTCATGTGGCTGTGATCAGGTAGGCGTGGTCATGTAGCTGTGATCAGGTAGGTGTGGTCATGTGGCTGTGATCAGGTAGATGTGGTCATGTGGCTGTGATCAGGTAGGCGTGGTCATGTAGCTGTGATCAGGTAGGTGTGGTCATGTGGCTGTGATCAGGTAGGTGTGGTCATGTGGCTGTGATCAGGTAGGTGTGGTCATGTGGCTGTGATCAGGTAGGCGTGGTCATGTAGCTGTGATCAGGTAGGTGTGGTCATGTGGCTGTGATCAGGTAGGCGTGGTCATGTAGCTGTGATCAGGTAGGTGTGGTCATGTGGCTGTGATCAGGTAGGTGTGGTCATGTGGCTGTGATCAGGTAGGCGTGGTCATGTAGCTGTGATCAGGTAGGTGTGGTCATGTGGCTGTGATCAGGTAGATGTGGTCATGTGGCTGTGATCAGGTAGGCGTGGTCATGTAGCTGTGATCAGGTAGGTGTGGTCATGTGGCTGTGATCAGGTAGGTGTGGTCATGTGGCTGTGATCAGGTAGGCGTGGTCATGTAGCTGTGATCAGGTAGGCGTGGTCATGTAGCTGTGATCAGGTAGGTGTGGTCATGTGGCTGTGATCAGGTAGGCGTGGTCATGTAGCTGTGATCAGGTAGGTGTGGTCATGTGGCTGTGATCAGGTAGGTGTGGTCATGTGGCTGTGATCAGGTAGGTGTTAATAGGTAGATATTATAAAAAATCTTATTTAGGGATAGGACGGCGTTACCTGAAAAACCTGTTGGCTAAGCCTATACAGGAAACATTAGCATAACATTTTTTTTTTATATATCATATATACAGGATTCTAACCCCTCAGGGATGTATGAGAGGGAATATTTAATAATATCAAAAGTAGGTAAGAGACATATGTATATATCATACGATTGTTGCATGTAGCTTCCGTTACAAATGGTGTGTAAAACATATAAAGAAAAACATATAGGAAAAAACTTTATATAAACCATATATGTTACTGGTAAATCAATAGCCGATCTCTAAATCAGTACCCATATCCAATACTGTTGCAAAACAACTGGAAACATACTATGTATAGCAAGAAGCATACACTAGTGCAGTTATGTTAATTGTTATAAAGAGAAATGACATCCACCATATGCGTATATATAACAGTGTTTAGACAGTTCATGTATTATGATGATTGGAGCACTGTATATAAGTCCCATGCACTTTATATGACAACAAGGCAAGGTATTTCCCAGAGTGACGTTCATGTGTACAGGGGTGACTTCTGTGCTCCCCCCTCAAAAGGCACACTCACCAACTGTCGGAACCCCTGCAGGGGTATCAAGCCTGTAGTGCTTTAAATGGGCTTTGCTGCTCACTGCTGCTGGTCCTTAGATGTCTCCAGTAATATCCAGGTGGTTTATACTGCCACAGTCCCTCATGTATCAGAAAAAATAAAGAAGGGCAATTAAAAGATGTGGTAGCTGTATCAGTTTTCTTACTTTGGCTTTTTTCACCTTTCTTTGCCATATATACCTGTCCTAAGCGCGGTTTTTCAGGAATAATATATAATAGGTAGATATGGCCAAGTAGCTGTGATCAGGCAGCTGTTATCAGGCAATCATGATGAGGTAGGTGTGGTCAAGCAGGTATGGTCAGGTGGTTGTTATCAAACAGCTGTGGCCAGGCAGGTGTGGTCAGACAGGTGTGGTCAGACAGGTGTGGTCATGTGGGTGTGATTAGGTAGTTTTGCCAGGCAGGTATGATCATGTGACTGTGGTCATGTGGCTGTAATCATACAGCTGTTATTTGGTACATTTCGCCAGACAGGTGTGGTCAGGTGGCTGTGATAAGGCAGATGGGGGCAGGTAGGTATGGTCATGTGGCTGTGGTCAGGTACGTGTGCTTAGGGGGCTATAATCATACAGGTGTGATTTGGTACAATTGGCCAGGCAGGTTTGGTCAGGTGGCTATGATCAGGCAGGTTTAGCTAGGCAGGTGTGATCAGGTAGGTGTGGTTAGGAAGGTATGGTCATGTGACTGTGATTAGCTGGGTGTGGTCCTGTGGCTGTGATCAGGTAGGGTCGGCGAGGTAGGTGTGGCCAGGCAGTTATGGTCATGTAGGTGTTGTTAGGCAGTTATGGTCATGTGACTGTGATCAGCTACTGTAGGTGTGATTATGTGGCTATGATCAGGCAGATATAATCATGCCGTCATCTGCAGGTAGATGTCGGTGTGTCTGCAGGTAGATGTCGGTGTGTCTTCAGGTGATGCAGGTAGATGTCGGTGTGTCTGCAGGTGATGCAGGTAGATGTCGGTGTGTCTGCAGGTGATGCAGGTAGATGTCGGTGTGTCTTCAGGTGATGCAGGTAGATGTCGGTGTGTCTGCAGGTGATGCAGGTAGATGTCGGTGTGTCTGCAGCTGATGCAGGTAGATGTCGGTGTGTCTGCAGGTGATGCAGGTAGATGTCGGTGTGTCTGCAGGTGATGCAGGTAGATGTTGGTGTGTCTGCAGGTGAAGCAGGTAGATGTCGGTGTCTGCAGGTGATGCAGGTAGATGTCGGTGTGTCTTCAGGTAGATGTCGGTGTGTCTGCAGGTGATGCAGGTAGATGTCGGTGTGTCTTCAGGTGATGCAGGTAGATGTCGGTGTGTCTGCAGCTGATGCAGGTAGATGTGGGTGTGTCTGCAGGTGAAGCAGGTAGATGTCGGTGTGTCTGCAGGTGATGCAGGTAGATGTCGGTGTGTCTTCAGGTGATGCAGGTAGATGTCGGTGTGTCTTCAGGTGATGCAGGTAGATGTCGGTGTGTCTGCAGGTGATGAAGGTACATGTCGGTGTGTCTGCAGGTGATGAAGGTAGATGTCGGTGTGTCTGCAGGTGATGCAGGTAGATGTCGGTGTGTCTGCAGGTGATGCAGGTAGATGTCGGTGTGTCTGCAGGTGATGCAGGTAGATGTCGGTGTGTCTGCAGGTGAAGCAGGTAGATGTCGGTGTGTCTGCAGGTGATGCAGGTAGATGTCGGTGTGTCTGCAGGTGATGCAGGTAGATGTCGGTGTGTCTTCAGGTGATGCAGGTAGATGTCGGTGTGTCTGCAGGTAGATGCAGGTAGATGTCGGTGTGTCTGCAGCTGATGCAGGTAGATGTCGGTGTGTCTGCAGGTGATGCAGGTAGATGTCGGTGTGTCTGCAGGTGATGCAGGTAGATGTTGGTGTGTCTGCAGGTGAAGCAGGTAGATGTCGGTGTCTGCAGGTGATGCAGGTAGATGTCGGTGTGTCTTCAGGTAGATGTCGGTGTGTCTGCAGGTGATGCAGGTAGATGTCGGTGTGTCTTCAGGTGATGCAGGTAGATGTCGGTGTGTCTGCAGCTGATGCAGGTAGATGTGGGTGTGTCTGCAGGTGAAGCAGGTAGATGTCGGTGTGTCTGCAGGTGATGCAGGTAGATGTCGGTGTGTCTTCAGGTGATGCAGGTAGATGTCGGTGTGTCTTCAGGTGATGCAGGTAGATGTCGGTGTGTCTGCAGGTGATGAAGGTACATGTCGGTGTGTCTGCAGGTGATGAAGGTAGATGTCGGTGTGTCTGCAGGTGATGCAGGTAGATGTCGGTGTGTCTGCAGGTGATGCAGGTAGATGTCGGTGTGTCTGCAGGTGATGCAGGTAGATGTCGGTGTGTCTGCAGGTGAAGCAGGTAGATGTCGGTGTGTCTGCAGGTGATGCAGGTAGATGTCGGTGTGTCTGCAGGTGATGCAGGTAGATGTCGGTGTGTCTTCAGGTGATGCAGGTAGATGTCGGTGTGTCTGCAGGTAGATGTCGGTGTGTCTGCAGGTGATGCAGGTAGATGTCGGTGTGTCTTCAGGTGATGCAGGTAGATGTCGGTGTGTCTGCAGGTGATGCAGGTAGATGTCGGTGTGTCTGCAGGTGATGCAGGTAGATGTCGGTGTGTCCGCAGGTGATGCAGGTAGATGTCGGTGTGTCTTCAGGTGATGCAGGTAGATGTCGGTGTGTCTTCAGGTAGATGTCGGTGTGTCCGCAGGTGATGCAGGTAGATGTCGGTGTGTCTTCAGGTAGATGTTGGTGTGTCTGCAGGTGATGCAGGTAGATGTCGGTGTGTCTGCAGGTGATGCAGGTAGATGTCGGTGTGTCTGCAGGTGATGCAGGTAGATGTGGGTGTGTCTGCAGGTGATGCAGGTAGATGTCGGTGTGTCTGCAGGTGATGCAGGTAGATAGATATCGGTGTGTCTGCAGGTAAATGTCGGTGTGTTTTCAGGTGAAGCAGGTATATGTCGGTGTGTCTTCAGGTGATGCAGGTAGATGTCGGTGTGTCTGCAGGTGATGCAGGTAGATGTCGGTGTGTCTGCAGGTGATGCAGGTAGATGTCGGGGTGTCTGCAGGTGATGCAGGTAGATGTCGGTGTGTCTGCAGGTGATGCAGGTAGATGTCGGGGTGTCTGCAGGTGATGCAGGTAGATGTCGGTGTGTCTGCAGGTGATGCAGGTAGATGTCGGTGTGTCTGCAGGTGATGCAGGTAGATGTCGGTGTGTCTGCAGGTGATGCAGGTAGATGTCGGTGTGTCTGCAGGTGATGCAGGTAGATGTCGGTGTGTCTGCAGGTGATGCAGGTAGATGTCGGTGTGTCTGCAGGTGATGCAGGTAGATGTCGGTGTGTCTGCAGGTGATGCAGGTAGATGACGGTGTGTCTGCAGGTAGATGTCGGTGTGTCTGCAGGTGATGCAGGTAGATGTCGGTGTGTCTTCAGGTGATGCAGGTAGATGTCGGTGTGTCTGCAGGTAGATGTCGGTGTGTCTGCAGGTGATGCAGGTAGATGTCGGTGTGTCTGCAGGTGATGCAGGTAGATGTCGGTGTGTCTGCAGGTGATGCAGGTAGATGTCGGTCTGTCTGCAGGTAGATGTCGGTGTGTCTGCAGGTGATGCAGGTAGATGTCGGTCTGTCTGCAGGTGATGCAGGTAGATGTCGGTGTGTCTTCAGGTGATGCAGGTAGATGTCGGCGTGTCTGCAGGTGATGCAGGTAGATGTCGGTGTGTCTGCAGGTGATGCAGGTAGATGTCGGTGTGTCTTCAGGTGATGCAGGTAGATGTCGGTGTGTCTTCAGGTGATGCAGGTAGATGTCGGTGTGTCTGCAGGTAGATGTCGGTGTGGCTTCAGGTGAAGCAGGTAGATGTCGGTGTGTCTGCAGGTAGATGTCGGTGGGTCTGCAGGTAGATATCGGTGTGTCTGCAGGTGATGCAGGTAGATGTCGGTGTGCCTGCAGGTGAAGCAGGTAGATGTCGTTGTGTCTGCAGGTGATGCAGGTAGATGTCGGTGTGTCTGCTGGTAGATGTCGGTGTGTCTTCAGGTGATGCAGGTAGATGTCGGTGTGCCTGCAGGTGAAGCAGGTAGATGTCGTTGTGTCTGCAGGTGATGCAGGTAGATGTCGGTGTATCTGCTGGTAGATGTCGATGTGTCTTCAGGTGATGCAGGTAGATGTCGGTGTGTCCGCAGGTGATGCAGGTAGATGTCGGTGTGTCTGCAGGTGAAGCAGGTAGATGTCGTTGTGTCTGCAGGTGATGCAGGTAGATGTCTGTGTGTCTGCAGGTGAAGCAGGTAGATGACGGTGTGTCCGCAGGTGAAGCAGGTAGATGTCGGTGTGTCCGCAGGTGATGCAGGTAGATGTCGGTGTGTCTGCAGGTGATGCAGGTAGATGTCGGTGTGTCTGCAGGTTATGCAGGTAGATGTCGGTGTGTCTGCAGGTGATGCAGGTAGATGTCGGTCTGTCTGCAGGTAGATGTCGGTGTGTCTTCAGGTGAAGCAGGTAGATGTCGGTGTGTCTGCAGGTAGATGTCGGTGTGTCTGCAGGTAGATATTGGTGTGTCTGCAGGTGATGCAGGTAGATGTCGGTGTGTCTGCAGCTGGTGCAGGTAGATGTCGGTGTGTCTGCAGGTGATGCAGGTAGATGTCGATGTGTCTGCAGGTAGATGTCGGTGTGTCTGCAGGTAGATATCGGTGTGTCTGCAGGTGATGCAGGTAGATGTCGGTGTGTCTGCAGGTGATGCAGGTAGATGTCGGTGTGTCTTCAGGTGATGCAGGTAGATGTCGGTGTGTCTGCAGGTGATGCAGGTAGATGTCGGTCTGTCTGCAGGTAGATGTCGGTGTGTCTGCAGGTGATGCAGGTAGATGTCGGTCTGTCTGCAGGTAGATGTCGGTGTGTCTGCAGGTGATGCAGGTAGATGTCGGTGTGTCTGCAGGTGATGCAGGTAGATGTCGGTGTGTCTGCAGGTGATGCAGGTAGATGTCGGTGTGTCTTCAGGTAGATGTCGGTGTGTCTTCAGGTGATGCAGGTAGATGTCGGTGTGTCTGCAGGTAGATGTCGGTGTGTCTTCAGGTGAAGCAGGTAGATGTCGGTGTGTCTTTAGGTGAAGCAGGTAGATGTCAGTGGGTCTGCAGGTGATGCAGGTAGATGTCGGTGTGTCTGCAGCTGATGCAGGTAGATGTCGGTGTGTCTGCAGGTGATGCAGGTAGATGTTGATGTGTCTGCAGGTAGATGTCGGTGTGTCTGCAGGTGATGCAGGTAGATGTCGGTGTGTCCGCAGGTGATGCAGGTAGATGTCGGTGTGTCTTCAGGTGATGCAGGTAGATGTGGGTGTGTCTGCAGGTGAAGCAGGTAGATGTCGGTGTGTCTGCAGGTGATGCAGGTAGATGTCGGTGTGTCTTCAGGTGATGCAAGTAGATGACGGTGTGTCTGCAGGTGATGCAGGTAGATGTCGGTGTGTCTCCAGGTGATGCAGGTAGATGTCAGTATGTCTTCAGGTGATGCAGGTAGATGTCGGTGTGTCTGCAGGTGATGCAGGTAGATGTGGGTGTGTCTGCAGGTGAAGCAGGTAGATGTGGGTGTGTCTGCAGCTGATGCAGGTAGATGTCGGTGTGTCTGCAGGTGATGCAGGTAGATGTCGGTGTGTCTGCAGGTGAAGCAGGTAGATGTTGGTGTGTCTGCAGGTGATGCAGGTAGCTGTCGGCGTGTCTGCAGGTGATGCAGGTAGCTGTCGGTGTGTCTGCAGGTGAAGCAGGTAGATGTGGGTGTGTCTTCAGGTGAAGCAGGTAGATGTCGGTGTGTCTGCAGGTAAATGTCGGTGTGTCTTCAGGTGATGCAGGTAGATGTCAGTGTGTCTGCAGGTGATGCAGGTAGATGTCGGTGTGTCTGCAGGTGATGCAGGTAGATGTGGGTGTGTCTGCAGGTGATGCAGGTAGATGTCGGTGTGTCTGCAAGTGATGCAGGTAGATGTCGGTGTGTCTGCAGGTAGATGTCGGTGTGTCTGCAGGTAATGCAGGTAGATGTCGGTGTGTCTGCAGGTGAAGCAGGTAGATGTCGGTGTGTCTGCAGGTGATGCAGGTAGATGTCGGTGTGTCTCCAGGTGATGCAGGTAGATGTCAGTATGTCTTCAGGTGATGCAGGTAGATGTCGGTGTGTCTGCAGGTAGATGTCGGTGTGTCTGCAGGTGATGCAGGTAGATGTCGGTGTGTCTGCAGGTGATGCAGGTAGATGTCGGTGTGTCTGCAGGTGATGCAGGTAGATGTCGGTGTGTCTGCAGGTGATGCAGGTAGATGTGGGTGTGTCTGCAGGTAGATGTGGGTGTGTCTGCAGGTGATGCAGGTAGATGTCGGTGTGTCTGCAGGTGATGCAGGTAGATGTCGGTGTGTCTGCAGGTAGATGTCGGTGTGTCTGCAGGTGAAGCAGGTAGATGTCGGTGTGTCTGCAGGTGATGCAGGTAAATGTGGGTGTGTCTGCAGGTGATGCAGGTAGATGTCAGTGTGTCTGCAGGTGATGCAGGTAGATGTGGGTGTGTCTGCAGGTGATGCAGGTAGATGTCAGTGTGTCTGCAGGTGATGCAGGTAGATGTCGGTGTGTCTGCAGGTAGATGTGGGTGTGTCTGCAGGTGATGCAGGTAGATGTCGGTGTGTCTGCAGGTGATGCAGGTAGATGTCGGTGTGTCTGCAGGTAGATGTCGGTGTGTCTGCAGGTAATGCAGGTAGATGTCGGTGTGTCTGCAGGTGAAGCAGGTAGATGTCGGTGTGTCTGCAGGTGATGCAGGTAGATGTCGGTGTGTCTCCAGGTGATGCAGGTAGATGTCAGTATGTCTTCAAGTGATGCAGGTAGATGTCGGTGTGTCTGCAGGTAGATGTCGGTGTGTCTGCAGGTGATGCAGGTAGCTGTTGGTGTGTCTGCAGGTGATGCAGGTAGCTGTCGGTGTGTCTGCAGGTGAAGCAGGTAGATGTTGGTGTGTCTGCAGGTGAAGCAGGTAGATGTGGGTGTGTCTTCAGGTGAAGCAGGTAGATGTCGGTGTGTCTGCAGGTAAATGTCGGTGTGTCTTCAGGTGATGCAGGTAGATGTCAGTGTGTCTGCAGGTGATGCAGGTAGATGTCGGTGTGTCTGCAGGTGATGCAGGTAGATGTCGGTGTGTCTGCAGGTAGATGTCGGTGTGTCTGCAGGTAATGCAGGTAGATGTCGGTGTGTCTGCAGGTGAAGCAGGTAGATGTCGGTGTGTCTGCAGGTGATGCAGGTAGATGTCGGTGTGTCTCCAGGTGATGCAGGTAGATGTCAGTATGTCTTCAGGTGATGCAGGTAGATGTCGGTGTGTCTGCAGGTAGATGTCGGTGTGTCTGCAGGTGATGCAGGTAGATGTCGGTGTGTCTGCAGGTGATGCAGGTAGATGTCGGTGTGTCTGCAGGTGATGCAGGTAGATGTCGGTGTGTCTGCAGGTGATGCAGGTAGATGTGGGTGTGTCTGCAGGTAGATGTGGGTGTGTCTGCAGGTGATGCAGGTAGATGTCGGTGTGTCTGCAGGTGATGCAGGTAGATGTCGGTGTGTCTGCAGGTAGATGTCGGTGTGTCTGCAGGTGAAGCAGGTAGATGTCGGTGTGTCTGCAGGTGATGCAGGTAAATGTGGGTGTGTCTGCAGGTGATGCAGGTAGATGTCAGTGTGTCTGCAGGTGATGCAGGTAGATGTGGGTGTGTCTGCAGGTGATGCAGGTAGATGTCAGTGTGTCTGCAGGTGATGCAGGTAGATGTCGGTGTGTCTGCAGGTAGATGTGGGTGTGTCTGCAGGTGATGCAGGTAGATGTCGGTGTGTCTGCAGGTGATGCAGGTAGATGTCGGTGTGTCTGCAGGTAGATGTCGGTGTGTCTGCAGGTAATGCAGGTAGATGTCGGTGTGTCTGCAGGTGAAGCAGGTAGATGTCGGTGTGTCTGCAGGTGATGCAGGTAGATGTCGGTGTGTCTCCAGGTGATGCAGGTAGATGTCAGTATGTCTTCAAGTGATGCAGGTAGATGTCGGTGTGTCTGCAGGTAGATGTCGGTGTGTCTGCAGGTGATGCAGGTAGCTGTTGGTGTGTCTGCAGGTGATGCAGGTAGCTGTCGGTGTGTCTGCAGGTGAAGCAGGTAGATGTTGGTGTGTCTGCAGGTGAAGCAGGTAGATGTTGGTGTGTCTGCAGGTGATGCAGGTAGATGTCGGTGTGTCTGTAGGTGATGCAGTTAGATGTCGGTGTGTCTGCAGGTAGATGTGGGTGTGTCTGCATGTGATGCAGGTAGATGTGGGTGTGTCTGCAGGTAGATGTGGGTGTGTTTGCAGGTGATGCAGGTAGATGTCAGTGTGTCTGCAGGTAGATGTGGGTGTGTCTTCAGGTGAAGCAGGTAGATGTCGGTGTGTCTGCAGGTAAATGTTGGTGTGTCTTCAGGTAGATGTCGGTGTGTCTTCAGGTGAAGCAGGTAGATGTCGGTGTGTCTGCAGGTAGATGTCGGTGTGTCTGCAGGTAGATGTCGGTGTGTCTTCAGGTAGATGTCGGTGTGTCTTCAGGTGAAGCAGGTAGATGTTGGTGTGTCTGCAGGTAGATGTGGGTGTGTCTGCAGGTGATGCAGGTAGATGTGGGTGTGTCTGCAGGTAGATGTGGGTGTGTCTGCAGGTGATGCAGGTAGATGTCAGTGTGTCTGCAGGTAGATGTGGGTGTGTCTTCAGGTGAAGCAGGTAGATGTCGGTGTGTCTGCAGGTAAATGTCGGTGTGTCTTCAGGTAGATGTTGGTGTGTCTTCAGGTGAAGCAGGTAGGTGTCGGTGTGTCTGCAGGTGATGCAGGTAGATGTCAGTGTGTCTGCAGGTAGATGTGGGTGTGTCTTCAGGTGAAGCAGGTAGATGTGGGTGTGTCTGCAGGTGATGCAGGTAGATGTCAGTGTGTCTGCAGGTAGATGTGGGTGTGTCTTCAGGTGAAGCAGGTAGATGTCGGTCTGTCTGCAGGTAGATGTCGGTGTGTCTTCAGGTAGATGTCGGTGTGTCTTCGGGTGAAGCAGGTAGATGTCGGTGTGTCTGCAGGTAGATGTTGGTGTGTCTTCAGGTAGATGTCGGTGTGTCTTCAGGTGAAGCAGGTAGATGTCGGTGTGTCTGCAGGTAGATGTTGGTGTGTCTTGTGTCTTGTGTCTTCAGGTGAAGCAGGTAGATGTTGGTGTGTCTTCAGGTAGATGTTGGTGTGTCTTCAGGTGATGCAGGTAGATGTTGGTGTGTCTTCAGGTGATGCAGGTAAATGTCGGTGTGTCTTCAGGTAGATGTCGGTGTGTCTTCAGGTGAAGCAGGTAGATGTCGGTGTGTCTGCAGGTAGATGTTGGTGTGTCTTCAGGTAGATGTTGGTGTGTCTTGTGTCTTCAGGTGAAGCAGGTAGATGACTGTCAGTGTTTACCTTATTGTTAGAACTGTTTATAACCTTTTTAGTGCTGCTTCCTGTTTTCTCACCTAGGCTGATATCACATCCCTCCCACCGTCTCCGGGGAGCTCCACATTACGTATTCCATGACGTTCTATGATCAGGATTCTGCACAGATGTGGCATTGGGCTTTAGGACCCGCTAGAGACCTGCGGCACATCTGTGCACATGCGGGGGATTTTGACGTGCAGACACAGCAGGTATCCAGATCCCAGGTATCAGCGATGTGAGCGTATCACCAGGATTCCACCACATGTACACAGATGTGGACCCCGAAAACCTGCAGCACATCTGCATCTGTGCACACACAGGATAACCAAAGATGGTGGCATGGCAGAGTCGGGGTGGGGATGGATTTGGAGTTCCTTATTACAATGACCCCATGTCCAGACAGATTGGGGGACCACCATGTTCCGGGCAGATTGGGGAGCCCCCCATGTTCCTGGCAGATTGGGGGGCCCCCAATGTTCTGGGCAGATTGGGGGGGCCCCCAATGTTCTGGGCAGATTGGGGGGGGCCCCAATGTTCTGGGCAGATTGGGGGGGCCCCCATGTTCCGGGCAGATTGGGGGGGCCCCCATGTTCCGGGCAGATTGGGGGGCCCCCATGTTCCAGGCAGATTGGGTGGCCCCCATGTTCCGGGCAGATTGAGGGGGCCCCCATGTTCTGGGCAGATTGAGGGGGCCCCCATGTTCCGGGCAGATTGAGGGGGCCCCCATGTTCCGGGCAGATTGGGGGGCCCCCATGTTCCAGGCAGATTGAGGGGGGCCCCCATGTTCCCGGGCAGATTGGGGGGGCCCCCATGTTCCCGGGCAGATTGGGGGGGCCCCCATGTTCCGGGCAGATTGGGGGGGCCCCCATGTTCCGGGCAGATTGGAGGGCCCCCATGTTCCGGGCAGATTGGGGGGGCCCCCATGTTCCGGGCAGATTGAGGGGGCCCCCATGTTCCGGGCAGATTGAGGGGGCCCCCATGTTCCGGGCAGATTGGGGGGCCCCCATGTTCCAGGCAGATTGAGGGGGGCCCCCATGTTCCAGGCAGATTGAGGGGGGCCCCCATGTTCCCGGGCAGATTGGGGGTCCCCCCATGTTCCCGGGCAGATTGGGGGTCTCCCCATGTTCCGGACAGATTGGGGGGCCCCATGTCCCAGCAGATTGGGGCAGATAGAAGGGAGTGCAGAATGCGGTGTACACAGCCAGGAACGTCAATGAATGTGAGGAATACAGAACATCCATCTCTAGGCACAGGAAAGATCTTGGCGGCGTCTCGTCTCATCACCTCCATCCGCTATTTTCTTAACCTTCCAGAGCAGAGAACATCCTTCTCCCGGATCCTCGGGAACTCCACCGAGATGAATGCCATGAGGCGGTGACAAGCTGCACTTCGCTCACTAATAAGTTCATTTACAACCAACAAAATTGTCTCAGCACTGCCGGGAGAGTGAAGTTCCATGCAGCCATCAGTCGTGACAAGTCCTACAGGACCCAATCCCAAGACAATGCTAGGACCCGACTCCGGCATAACATCTTCAAACTGGACAATCAGAGCCGACAATGTGCTTTTACACCACCAGCGGGGGGCAGTATAATGAGGAGCAGTCAGTCGGTGGGGTGGGAGGACATAGACACCAGTGACCTCTATGAGGGAAGAACTATGCAGGGCCCAGGATGGGGGAGGAGGGGTGTGGAGCTCCCATTGGTTGTAGCCCCATTCACAGTACATGTCATGGTCAGGGGTCCGGCTCAGAGACCAGCAACTATAACAGTAGAGAGGCTCCCAATGACCAGTATACAAGCAGGTCACCCTGGCAGATGACGCGAGGTGTGGGGTCTGAGCATTAACCGGTGTTCACCAGAGCTCCTAATGGTGGGGATGGCTTGTTAGTACCGGGTTGTAATCCTCAGGACTGCCCCTCCAGGAGGTCAGCAATCCGGGGTCCAGCAGCAGATATAGCAGGTAGGGATTAAGCAGGAGTGTAGTCAGTGAACAAGCCAAAGGTCGGTAACCAGAGGTAGTGAAGATAAGAAAGCAGGAGGAGTGACAAGAGTGAGATATCGGCTGCAGAGAGCACAATAATCTGGCAAACAGGAAGTGCAACGACATGGCTTAACCACTTGCCGCCCGCCATATAGCAAAATGACGTCGGCAAAGTGGATCCGATATCCTGACCGAACGTCAAACGACGTTGTCAGGATATCAAGCCGCCGCGCGCCCCCCAGATTTTATCGAAATTGCTGGGGCAATTCTGGTTAAGGTAAGTGATTCTATACAGTGGCAAAACAGAGTTTAAAACAGAGCGCCAAGTAATACTTTAGGTGGTGCAGCATTTTTCCAATGGAGAAATATCTCCCTACATGCATAGAAGGTGGCATAACTTAAGAACAGCTTAGTATATCGGCCCTTAAAGAGGGGGTCCGCCGAAAAAAAAATATTAAAAGCCAGAGGCTACAAATCCTGCAGCTGCTGCCTTTAATTTATGGACACTTACCTGTCCAGGGAGCCCACGATGTCGGCAGCCGAAGCCGATCCGTCCTTTGGCTCTCGGCTGCTGCCGCCGCCATCCTTGGTGAGGGAATCAGGAAGTGAAGCCGTATGGCTCACTGGTCCCTGCTGTCTTCTGGGACCTGTGTGTCTCCCAGAAGACAGCGGGGGAGGAAGGAGGAGGGGCCAGAAGTGGCGTAGGTCACCGCAATCACTGCAGTGATCTATGTCAGGAAGTGGGAGCAAATGCCTGTATTAGACAGGTATCTGCTCCCTCCTCCCCCCTGAAAGGTGACAAATGTGACACCGGAGGGGGGGGGGTTCCAAAAAGTGGAAGTTCCAATTTTGGGTGGAACTCCCTTTAACTTTAGTGCCAAACACATTGAGCAACATAAACCTGGGATCCAACTCGAGGGTTAAAGAGGTTATCCGATTAGGATCAGTGAGAATCTCTGACCAAAAGGCAGCAAGGCGTGGACAGGACCAGGCCATATGGAGAAAAGAAGCCGCCTGCGTACCACATCTGGGACAGAACACCGGGGTTCATGATTGTCGATCTTTTTGGGGTGAAGTAGGCCCTGTGCAAGAACTTAACTTGTAGGAAACGGTCTCTGGCTGAGATCATGTTAGTCACAAAAGAGGACTAACAACCTTCCCAATCCTCCTCAGTCAGGCCAGGGATGTCCACTCTTCACTTGTCAAAGGTCTTTTCTAATTTATTAGTAGGGTTTATAGATAGGCGGAAGTACAGGGAAGATAAAGGCTTGTCTATTACCCTGGCAGTAATCAATCCTTCAACAGGGTCTGATTCTAGGGTGAGAGAGGGTGGGAACTGCTTATGAAATGCGTGGCAAAGTTGTTAGTGTTGTGGAAATTTTTATTAATGTATGTTGTCAGACGCCCCCCAGTGTCAGTTTTGCTGTAATACTCTCATGTGAGGGTATTCCCACATACAGACTTTGGTGGAAGACCACTGGCTGCAGAAACCTTCCCGTGGACATGGCAGATCTGTTTGCTCTATTAAGGATGATCGTTCACACCTCACCAAGAGACTGGCCACTTCATGGCGATTGCATTCATGCTCCTAGCAAGCAAATCTGCGTACATGGGAACCATAGCATAACCATACAAAAATGATGGCCCACTGAGCCATGATAGAGTACGGCTCACGTCATTGGTAGCGGTGGGAATGTGCACACGATCGTATTCAGAGCCATGTAAGTAAAGTTCAAATTGTGAGACACAAACGTTTGCCGCATGGCTCTGCACACGACCATCTGCACACGTCACTACTAGAATTCTATTCGAATATTTACATGTGTGTGATTGGTTCTTTTGAAAGGATACAAGTGTCTGATTGGCTGATTCCGAAGCCACCACCCTCCTTTGTTGTTCATGTTTACGGTATGAATAAAAGCAGTAGAGCATTCTATGACAGGATTCTGCTAAGCTCAACGTGATACCAGCGTCTGTGTCTGTGTTACTTGGAGATATACAAGCGCACTTTCCCGGCATTATACAAGAGATGTATACACTATGATTGTGCTTATTAGTGCATGGAATTATTTGCTCATAGGAGAAGCTTTCATTAATCCACAACAGCAGTAGCGGAACAACATCCACCTTGGTAATATGTATACGCATCTTTAAGGTCAGGGAAGGAGCGCAATTTTCCCCCTGAAACAACATGTTTAAGATTCTCTATCCCTCTTGTCGCCCAAACCTGTGGATCAGGAACTTTATTCAGATGTGGGAGATTCAGGTTACCCCAAAGGGGAGTATGTGGGGAGAATGTCTCTGGAGATCTATAACGGACCCTCGTCCTGTGCTATACGAAGATAGTGGTGCGCATCAGATCTGTAATTCCGGGGTGGGATTTTGGTCTCCTGAACACCAAGTTACTAAGGGTGGAGTACGACCCCATAATGGCCGTCTCCAGAGTAACCGCTGGATTGTCTTTAGGTTGGTAGAACCACCACCTCACCGTTACCAGGACCGCCGCCCAGAAGTAAGCCTGAAAGTTAGGTAGGGAAAGGCCCCCCTGAGTGAGAGAGAGCTGTAAAGTAGAAATGGCCAAACGTGGAAGCCTCCCATTCCAAACAAAGGATGATATGATTCCCCCTAGTTTGTTAAGGAAGGAGGCTGGAGGCACCAGGGGGGAATTATGGAAGAGATAAAGGAACTTAGGCAAATATACCATCTATACAAGGTTCACTCTACCCACTGGAGTAAGAGGGAGAGACCTCCAGGCCACACATTTCTGGGAGAAGGTCCTAAGTAACGGCAAGAGGTTCAGCTCAAAATATGAGGACAAGGGGGCCTTTATCACCACCCCTAAATATTTAAATTCAGTAGTCCAGGTCAACGGAGTACTAATCTGGGTACGGGGGTCCGAGGTGTGAATAGGTGTGACTTCCCCCAATTCACCTTAATGCCTGAGAAGGATCCAAACACATCAATGATTTGAAGGGCCGGGGGGAGAGAGGAAATGTCTTTCAGGAACAGGAGAGTGTCGTCTGCATACAAGGTTATTTTGTCTACAATCACTCCCACCTTATGCCCTTAACCGAGGGCGCAGACCTAATTCGCACTGCCAGGGGTTCCATTGCCAGGGAGAGCCAGCATCACTGTCTGGCACCCCGAGTCAGGGGGAAAGGAGAGGACAATGAATTATTAGTGCGTATTTGGGCCGTAGGGTTGTGACAAAGCCATTGGACCCATTTAATAAACCAAGGGCCGAATCCAAATTTACATAGGACGGCCCAGAGGTAGCGCCTCTCCACTGAATCAAAAGAATTTTCGGCATCCAGGGAGGCTACCACCCCCGAGCCGTCCCCGACCGCCCTAAAGAGATGTGTAAGGGGGCGTTGTATATTAATGTCAGTTCCCCTACCCGGCATAAATCCAGATTGATCCACATGTACCAAAGCAGTGATCACAGTGTTCAATCGACCAGCCAGGACCTTAGCCAAAATTTTTACATCCACATTAAGGAGGAATATTGGCCGGTACGATGGAGCACTGCTCCGAAGCCTTACCAGGTTTGAGAAGGACCACAAGAACCGCTTCTGCCATGGAAAGAGGAAGAGATCCCTCCTCTAAGGCCTTTTGGAGGAGAAGCCTGAATGTAGGGAGCTGTTCCTCTGCATATGTCTTAAGGAATTCAGCAGAGAGGCCATCAGGGTCGAGTGTGTTTACCATTTTGCAGAGAAGCCACTGCCCGCTGGAGCTCCTCCAGCACAATGGGGCCATCCAGTGCATCTCTAAAAGTAGACGTTAAGTATGGCAGCTCAATTTCCTCCAGGTATTCGTATAGTTCCTCATCCGTGCCCACCATCCGGGAGCTATATAGCTCTTGATAAAACAATGCAAATGTGCATTAATAGAGGCAGGATCTGTCAGCAGCGACCCGTCAGAGTCACAAATGCCTGAGATAGACATGGGTGAGGAGCTCTCCGTAGTCAACCATGCCAGCACAATCCTAGTTTTTTCCCTATGTTTGAATAGGCATTGGGATTGATGTAACAGTTGGGTTTTAGTAGCAGATGTTCGGAGCAGAAGAACGTCTCTCAATGCCGCCTGACTATCAAAGTACACTCGGGAAGCCCGTGACAGGAAGTACTCCACCTCAAGGGCAGCCACCCTCCCTTCTGCCCTCAGTAGATCCTCCCGCAAGCCCCAACGTACCTGAGGGACGTGAGACTGCAGGCTGCCTCTGGAGAGCGCTTTAAAAGCGTCCCAAGAGGTGGACAGAGATATAGAACGGTCCTGATGGGGGGAATCTATGCTTTTTTCTTGCCTTTTATGTGGGGTTCCCTCTAAATCTCATACCAAACCCAAAGGGTATGGTATATAGAACTGAGGGGGGGGAGGGGCATGCAAGCCATTTTTTTTGCATTTCCTTACAATTCATTTCAGACTTAAAGGGCTCCATCTATATTTCTGGGGACCCCCATACCTTTTTAATTTTTTGGAATAAGAATCTGCTATATTGTAAATCCCTAGCCATGTACACAAACGACCTGGGGAAAGTTTTACAAAATGCGTGGGGGTGCCCCCATAATTTATACCAGGCTTTTCAGATCTGATATGAGGACCACAAACAAAATGGCATGAGGTCCCTGCAAATTCTATAGCAGCCTTCTGGGTCTTGTATGAATTTCATTGGGAACCCCACTCCAAACTCAAGGAAATAAAAAAAGCATGGGGTCCCCTTAAAAATACATACCAGGCCACGTGCTCTCAACATGGGGACCTAAACCCTGGCAAAGCACCTTGTCCCCTAGTAATGATAACAAGGGCCTCCTCCCCACAATCCTGGCCCAGTGGTTGTTGGTGTCTGTAGACACGGGGCTTATCGGTAACCACCCTAATTTCCTGTTCCAGGAGGTGAAGGCCCAGGCCTAAGGTTCCCCTTTGGGAAAGGAAATCATGAAACCTACCATACATTTGTTGGTGGTCTTGGATTGCAAGGAGATGTGAAATACACAGGCAGTGCAGAAATCCAGGACCTGGCTGTGGTGTTTAGAAGAACTATCCTATAGGGGTACTTTGGCTCCAGCTTGCTTGATGGGGATAAGCCTGTTAAGGCCAATGGACCGCGGTGGGTGAAGCTGAACTGGACAAAGACTGAAAGTGGCCCTGGAGTTGGAAATACCGTCTCTGAACTTCCTGCACAGAGATTTGTGATTTGGTGATTTGTTTGCACAGTTGACCAAGCAGGGAACTGTCTCCCGTAGCCCGTTGGGCATCCTACTGATATTGCATCTGATATGGAAGGTGATGTGGGCTCACCCCAAGGTGTGGAGACTAAATGACAACTGGTCTTCATCAGAGCTCCAGATGGTGGAGATGGGTCAGAAGTCTTAGGCACCTTTTACACATGCCGACTGTTTGTCCATTTTTCATCCAACCGTTGATGAATGAAAAACGGACATCAGTGCATCTTCATGGAAAAACGGATGTAAACACATGATCATCCATTTACGTCCGCATCTGTCAACATCCATTTTTTGGAACAGATCAATGCCCTAATTTTCTTCAGTTTAAAAAATGGATTGGATGAAAAAAGCATGTAAACGGACAAATGTTCAGTTTTTGCATGAAAAAATGGCTCAGGGACTCAAGTGGTTTACTATAGGCCGGGCAGGAAGGTGTCAAATGATGGCCGGGAGGGAGCACTGTAGTTTTGGGAGGAAGTCGTCACGGACTTTGGGCTGCAGGTGAACCATGGCCTGGAGAACTCTGTGTTATAATGTGTTCTTAAGTTATCCAGAGCTGGTCACTAATTTTTGGGCCTTCTTATGCAAGTTAGTCCTATGGGGGGAGCCGGACTGTCTAAGGAGTAGGGATGAGCTTGATGTTCGACTAGAACATCGGGTGTTCTCCAGTTTGCAGAACAGCAAACATTATGGGGCGTTCGCGGCAAATTCAAGCACTATAAATGCCCCATAATTCACTGTGAGATCGCAGTGCATTCCTGTATGATGATTGGCCAAAGCATGCCACCTGACCTGCATGTTTTGGCCAATCACAGTGCCCTCTGCTAAGGGAGCCATAATTGGCCAAAGGCAGGGTGCCTTTCACCAATCATGGCTCAGGGGGACTAAGTCCACGCCCCACACTATATAAGGCTGCTTACACGGCGGCTGTGTGTAGTGTTGTTGGTGTGGATGGAGAGATAGCTTGAGTTAGATTAAGCAGGCAGGTTATTCAGTTAGTGGCAGTGTATCTGATATATATATATACAGTCAGTCTAGTATATACAGGAAAGTATTCAGACCCCCTTACATTTTTCACTCTTTGTTATATTGCAGCCATTTGCTAAATCATTTAAGTAATTTTTTTCCCTCATTAATGTACACACAGCACCCCATATTGTACACACAGCACCCCATATTGTACACACAGCACCCCATATTGTACACACAGCACCCCATATTATACACACAGAACCCCATATTATACACACAGCACCCCATATTGTACACACAGCCCCCCATATTGTACACACAGCCCCCCATATTGTACACACAGCACCCCATATTGTACACACAGCCCCCCATATTGTACACACAGCACCTCATATTGTACACACAGCACCCCGTATTGTACACACAGCACCCCATATTGTACACACAGCACCTCATATTGTACACACAGAACCCCATATTATACAAACAGCACCCCATATTGTACACACAGCACCCCATATTGTACACACAGCACCTCATATTGTACACACAGCACCCCATATTATACACACAGAACCCCATATTATACACACAGAACCCCATATTATACACACAGCACCCCATATTGTACACACAGCCCCCCATATTGTACACACAGCACCTCATATTGTACACACAGCACCCCATATTGTACACACAGCACCTCATATTGTACACACAGCACCCCATATTATACACACAGAACCCCATATTATACACACAGAACCCCATATTATACACACAGCACCCCATATTGTACACACAGCCCCCCATATTGTACACACAGCACCTCATATTGTACACACAGCACCCCATATTGTACACACAGCCCCCCATATTGTACACACAGCACCTCATATTGTACACACAGCCCTCCATATTGTACACACAGCCCCCCATATTGTACACACAGCCCCCCATATTGTACACACAGCACCCCATATTGTACACACATCCCCCATATTGTACACACAGCACTCCATATTGTACACACAGCCCCCCATATTGTACACACAGCACCCCATATTGTACACACAGCACCCCATATTGTACACACAGCACCCCATATTGTACACACAGCACCTCATATTGTACACACAGCACCCCATATTGTACACACATCACCCCATATTGTACACACAGCCCCCCATATTGTACACACAGCACCCCATATTGTACACACAGCTGGAAGTACAACATGAGGTGCCATGTTGTACTTCCAGTGACCAGTATGAGAGAGTGAGAGCGATAACGTCAAATTTAACACACCTGCTCCCCATTCACACCTGAGACCTTGTAACACTAACGAGTCACATGACACCGGGGAGGGAAAATGGCTAATTGGGCCCAATTTGGAGATTTTCACTTAGGGGTGTACTGACTTTTGTTGCCAGCGGTTTAGACATTAATGGCTGTGTGTTGAGTTATTTTGAGGGGACAGCAAATTTACACTGTTATACAAGCTGTACACTCACTACTTTACATTGTAGACAAGTGTCATTTCTTCAGTGTTGTCACATGAAAAGATAGAAGAAAAGATTTACAAAAATGTAAGGGGTGTACTCACTTTTGTGAGATACTGTATATACTCTGCATCCAGTGTAGCCTATATCTACAGTGCATTCTGTGGTGTACTGTTTCTAATACACTTCTGGTGGTGTACACAATACAGTGCAGCCGTAGTACAGTTGCTAATACAGTGTAGTGTGATGTTGCAAAACAAAATATACATCATGTCTGGAAGGCCACCAAGGAGAGGCAGACGCTCACAGGCCACTAAAAGAGGGCAAGCAGGCTCTGTGTCTACAGTCAACAGAGCTGGTCGTGGACACGGTGCATCCTCTGCCGGTGGCCATGGGGCACACTTGTCCTATTTCTCTGCTGCTGGACGTGTTGAGCCACAACATGCAGAAGAGTTGGTGGAGTGGATAACGAAGCCGTCCTCATCCTCTGTCACCCAGGTTTAGAGTAATTTGCCTTCCTATGCAGCTGCCAAAGCGGCCTATTCCACCGGCTCCTTGTCCACAGTCACTCCTTCCATTGCCCCACCATCATGCACGGAGGAGTCCCCCGAACTATTCGATCACAGTGTCAGGTACATGCTGCAGGAGGATGCGCAGTGTTTTGAAGGCTCCGATGTTGGTGCCCAGGTTGAGGAAGGGAGTAATGTGAGCCTAGAGAGAGGGGGTGCCCAAGAAGGACAAGAAACTGGCAGTCATGTTCCCCCAGCTGCAGCATACTGCCAAGTTTGCTCCAGTGATGAGGAGGGAGGGGATGAGGTCACTGACTGTACTTGGGTGCCTGAGAGAACAGAGGAGGAAGAGGAGGCACATCTCCAACGAGGCAGGATGCCCTCTAGGGGACAGCGCCTCCGATGACGTCCGTATGACGAAACCGTAAGGCGGGACTATCTTGGCACGTACAACGTCACTTCCGCACACCGTAGTTCCGGAAACTAGGCCGGTGGAACGCAAGCGGTAGTTTTTTCAGCAGCGCTGCATCCCCGGACCGTGTGAGCCTGTGAGCTCCTTCTCTGTGGATTTAATACCAATTTTATTCGTTTATATTTGGTTGAGTGTATTCAGTCGTTGGACTGTAATACACAAATAAAATATTAATTAGACACAAAGTTACGCTATGAAGGAATCTTTATTTTTTATCTAAACATATGAAAGTGGATACCTCGCTGGGATCTGTGCTACAGCAAAGGGCAGTGAGTCCCCCTCCCCTCCTCAACAAGTGGTTCTCCTGGATTGGGCTGAGTGGAAGAATACTGGCACCGGTGAGATCGGAGCGATTAAAGGCTGAGGATTAACATCACACGCTCATACCCCTGCAGGGGCAGGGAGCTCCGGTGAGTGCACTCACATTGGGGGTAATTGCCAAAAATTATTGCATGGATCTCCATTGTTAAAAAAGAATATTCTGGGAAATACGCTACAAGATTTATTACACTGCAATTGTATCACCATTATGAACTTTTGTACTATACAGCAGTTGGGACTATATATATATATTTTTTTTTTTTTTTATATATTTTTTATTATTAATTTTTTGTGAAAAAAATTTTTTTGATACACATTTTCATATATAATAGATTGTTTCAATTTTCAACAGTATTTGCACATTATTGCACTGTGTGGGTTGCACCGTGGTCTGACAACCAACTAGTTTAGATTCCATATTTGTCACTTTGCATTTTTTGCACTTTTAATGGATTTTGTTTACACATACTTCACAATTTAGACAATATTAGGATTGAGTTTGCTTAATGTATGGGATTATAATTACTTGCAATTCCATAAAGGATTTATCACCCCACAATATTGATTAATTCTTGGTCAATTCACAATTTTTATTTATTTTATATTTATTTTTTATATTTTTGGTATTGAGGTAGGATTGTACTACGCACCAAAGCACTTGGCACTTTAAAAACTCATATTTACACAGTGCCATCCCCTATATTCTGTTTTTAACCTTTCGGGGTATCACTGAGGTGTTCCCTACTTACATAGGGGGGCAGCAGTGTTTTAAAAGTCTGAAGCGCGGACCCATTGATAGATTCGTTTTTACCCTACTTCTTCACACCGCAGAGCTAAGCAGGTGCAGGGCGCTGCTGACTTCCCGCTGACTTTGAAAAGTTCCTTGGTGTGGGCCGTTTTTGACATGTGTGCAGGAGATGGCACCGTTGCTGTTTGCAACATATGTCTGAAGCGTATCAAGCATGGCCAAAACAGCAGCCGCTTGGGCACCACATGCTTGACCAGACATATGATGACCTCCCATCCAGTCCATTGGCAACAGCACTTGAAAGACCCACATCAAACAACAAGACGTACCTCTCCTTGCTCCTCATCAGCTGGGATCTCCAACCCCACTATACCTCCAGTCCTCTCAAAAACCAGCACTGAGAGGAATGAAGGTATAGAAATAGGTGTCCCAAGTACTTGCAGCCAATCTGCTATCAGTACACCACCATCCGATTTAACAGGCAAATTTCCCTATCCCAGTTGCTGAACCGTAAAAAGCAATTCGGTCCCGGCCATCCACATGCCCAGTGGTTGAATGCTAGCTTGGCCAAATTGCTAGCACTGAAACTGCTGCCTTTTCAGCTGGTAGACTCTGCCACCTTTCGTGAATTTGTGGGATGTGCGGTACCTCAGTGGCAGGTTCCAAAACGCCGTTTATTTTCACAGGAGGCAATTACGGCTCTCTACCGGCATGTGGAAGGCAATGTTTTGGCCTCGTTGGACAGGGCGGTCAGCGGTAAGGTGCATATTACTGCTGACTCATGGTCCAGCAGGCATGGACAGGGACGTTACCTTTCTTTCACCGCGCACTGGGTAACTCTGCTGGCTGCTGGGAAGGATGCAGGACAGGGTTCAGTATTGTTGGAGCTTGTTCCGCCACCATGCCTCCAAAATGCTAGTGGTGATTCTGCCACAGCTCTCTCCTCCACCCCCTCCTCTTCTTCTTCCTCTATGGCCTCTTCCTCTGCAGATTTCTCCTCTGAAGCAGCGGTGCTCCGTAGGCGTTCTAGAGGCTACGCAAGCACTCGGGCAAAAAGATGCCATGCGGTGCTTGAGTTGGTCTGCTTGGTGGACAGGAGCCACACTGGGGCAGAGATTCTGTCAGCTCTGCAGGGGCAGGCTCAGAGGTGGTTGACACCATGCCAGCTTCAGCCAGGAATGGTTGTATGCGACAATGGCACCAACCTCCTCTCCGCCCTCCGACAGGGACACTTCACCCATGTTCCCTGTTTGGCTCACATCCTGAATTTGTTGTTGCAGCGGTTCTTGAGCAGGTACCCAGGCTTACAGGATCTCCTGAGGCAGGCCAGAAAAGTCTGTGGTCATTTACGGCGATCATACAATGCCAGGGCTCGGCTGGCTGACATTAAAAAAAAATGCAACCTGCCCACCAACCGCCTCATTTGTGACATGCCCACCAGGTGGATCTCAATGTTGGCAATGCTGCAGTAGCTGCACACGCAGCAGAGGGCCATCAATGAGTACCTGTGTGACTATGGCACCAGGACAAGGTCAGGGGAGCTTGGCTTCTTTTCGCCATGCTAGTGGGCCATGATCAGGGATGCATGCACTGTCCTGTCACCATTTGAGGAGGCCACAAGGATGGTGAGCAGTGACAGTGCATGCATCAGTGATACTGTCCCTCTTGTCCACCTGTTGGAGCACACGCTTCATGGAATAATGGACAGGGCACTTGAGGCAGAACAGCGGGAGGAAGAGGAGGACTTCCTTACCTCTCAAGGCCCCCTTTATTCAGATAGCCCGCCAAACACACAGGAAGAAAAGGAGGAGGATTGTGTCAGCATGGATGTAGAGGATAACACTCAGCAGCAGTCTTCAAGGGATGGTTTTCAGTCCCCAGATACCGAAGGAGTTGTACGTGGTTGGGAGGAGGTGGTTCCTGACAATGTCATCCTCAGTGACCCAGAGGACTCACAATTGAATGCATCTGCAAACTTACGCTGCCTGTCTGCCTGGATGGACCACTGGCCAGAACTTGCTCAATATGCAATTGAGCTCTACTTGCCTGTCCTTCATCCAAAGATCTTTATGAACGCACATTCAGTGCTGCTGGAGGGTTTGTAATGGATCATAGAGTACGCCTGTCCACAGACTCCGTTGACAGGCTCACATTCATAAAAATGAATCAGTCTTGGATCAGCAGCTATCAAGCACCTGATGCTGATGTAACTGATTGAATTTTCTATGGATGTGGGATCCCTTGAAGACTGCCTATGCTGAGTGACTATCCTATTCCTCCTCAATCTTGATGATGCTAGCTTCCAACAATATTTTTGGTTTAGGACACCACCACCACTGCCTAAGGCCCAATTTTTCTGTCCCTGTTTAACAGTGGCATGTAATTACAATTTTTGATCTAATATTTCACAGCAGGGCCCGTTCCTGCACTCAACAAGAGTATCTGTGAGGGGTTACAGTGTTGTGGAACCACCACCACCTAAGGCCCATTTTTCTGCAGAGTATATAGGGTAGTATATATTCAGACTGGGAGGAAGCGTATGACGAAAGCACTCAAGTGGAGTGTGGGACATTTTGTTACAAGGACGGCCCCACCAGGGGGGGATCTGGAATGAGAGTCGGGGGTGGGGGATGTACAATGTATGGGGGAGGAGTAGTTGGGCCCAGGCAGGCAGGAAGGAAGGGAGACGTCAGCAGCAGACCAGCCAATCGGGTAATATTATCCATCCTGTGGGAGAAGCGGTCACTCCGAGGGATGCGACTTAGAGTGGAACTCTTCCCATAACAACCTGATAAAAATAATGTTCTATAGAAAGAAACATCCATCCCACACGAATAATTCTGCTTCCAACACCAGTGTTCTGTACATCGCCTCCAGCATGGCTCCTGTTTCTTCTTGCAGGAGGCGGCCATTTTGTTGAAGCCCAGAGCCCCTGAGTAGCAGAAAATCTAAAGCAGAACTAAATACATTGATTTAATGGTTTCAAAGAACATTTACATTCGTGGAATGCCGGGATTGTGAACTGTCACATTTTCTTGTGTTCTCAAACTATCACACCATCAGATGTCCTCACTGATCACATGTGCAACACCATGGCAACCGCAGATCAAACCGAGGCCAAGATGGCGGCTTCCTTGGATGCAGAGTAGAGGAAGGTTTAGTTCCAGTTTAGTTTTGGTGGGAGGACATTCCTGGTGTGAGTTCAGAGGAGAGAAGACCGTCCAATCAGAGAGTAGTGAGGGAAGGCCAATCGGTGTGCGGATGAACGATGGGATTTGGGAGATCTCTGGTGAGATATTTCCCGGAGGAAAACATTTGGTATGGGGGGGACATATTGTTATGTATGGGGGGGACATATTGTTATGTATGGGGGGGATATATTGTTATGTATGGGGGGGATATATTGTTATGTATGGGGGGGATATATTGTTATGTATGGGGGGGGATAATGAGGGGACATTTCCTGGTGGGTGGATATTTGGTGGCAGTGAGGGGAATATATATTGTTGTGTATGGAGGGGGGGAGGGGTAATGAGAGGACATTGCTCAGCACACACTATGAATGGATTATATAACACAGAGCTCAACACTCCGCTCTCCCCTCCTCCACCAACATGGCCGCCGTCGCTCCGTACTGCGCAGATTTCTGCCCCAACCAATATGGCGTCGGGGAGGAGCCAGAGCGGTGTGTAGCTGGAGATGGGCGTTACCGGAAAAACTGATGGCGTGAGCACTTCCGGAAGAGGCGGAGTCACGGCCAGAAAGAGTCGCGGAGCGCACAAAGACTTCCGGATAGCAACAGAGCGAGAAGGTGAGAGACCCCGAAATATCCTCTGTACCCCTCCCCCCACCTCTGTATATATACCCCCCATGTGTGTATATATATATATATATATACCCCCAACCCCCATGTCTGTATATATATATATATATATATAAACCCCCTCCCCCCACCTCTGTATATATATATATACCCCTCCCCCCACCTCTGTGTGTATATATATATATACACTCCCCACCACCTCTGTATATTTACCCCCCATCTCTGTGTGTGTAATAAATATATATATATACCCCCCTCCCCCATCTCTTTATATATATATATATATATCCCCCATGTCTGTGTGTGTATGTGTGTATATATATACTCCCTCCCCCCCATATCCGTATATACCCCTTCCCCCACCTCTGTATATATATATACTCCCTCCCCCTTCCTCTGTATATTTACCCCCCATCTCTTTATATATCCCCCCCCATCTCTGTGTGTGTAACAAATATATATATATACACCCCCCCTCCCCCATCTCTGTATATATATTCCACCCTCCCCCATTTCTGTATATATATCCCCCCCTCCCCCATCTCTGTATATATATCTCCCCCTCCCCCATCTCTGTATATGTGTGTATATATATATATATATATATATATATATACACACCCCCCTCCCCATCCTGTAGAGGAAATGGAATGTTCCGGGGGAGGGGTCATTGTGGGAACAATGAGGAGATTACTGGTCGGGTACTAAGGGGGAGGAGCTTGGAGAACGTTCTGATACTAAGGTGACGGGTCAGTCACATGACTGGGTATAAGAAGAGCATCTTAGAGAGTGGCAGTGTGTGAGAAGTGATGGTGGGCCGAGGTCACCAGTCTGGGAAAGGCTGCCTCTGATAATTGTCCAATCATCTTCCTCATCATCTTCCTCGTCCCCCATCATCTTCCTCATCCCCCATCATCTTCCTCATCCCCCCATCATCTTCCTCATCCCCCATCATCTTCCTCATCCCCCATCATCTTCCTCATCCCCCCATCATCTTCCTCGTCCCCCATCATCTTCCTCGTCCCCCATCATCTTCCTCGTCCCCCATCATCTTCCTCATCCCCCATCATCTTCCTCATCCCCCCATCATCTTCCTCGTCCCCCATCATCTTCCTCGTCCCCCATCATCTTCCTCGTCCCCCATCATCTTCCTCATCCCCCATCATCTTCCTCATCCCCCCATCATCTTCCTCGTCCCCCATCATCTTCCTCATCCCCCCATCATCTTCCTCATCCCCCCATCATCTTCCTCATCCCCCCATCATCTTCCTCATCCCCCCATCATCTTCCTCATCCCCCCATCATCTTCCTCGTCCCCCATCCTCTTCCTCGTCCCCCATCCTCTTCCTCGTCCCCCATCCTCTTCCTCGTCCCCCATCCTCTTCCTCGTCCCCCATCCTCTTCCTCGTCCCCCATCCTCTTCCTCGTCCCCCATCCTCTTCCTCGTCCCCCATCCTCTTCCTCGTCCCCCATCCTCTTCCTCGTCCCCCATCCTCTTCCTCGTCCCCCATCCTCTTCCTCGTCCCCCATCCTCTTCCTCGTCCCCCATCCTCTTCCTCGTCCCCCATCCTCTTCCTCGTCCCCCATCCTCTTCCTCGTCCCCCATCCTCTTCCTCGTCCCCCATCATCTTCATCATCTTCCTCATCCCCCATCATCTTCCTCATCCCCCATCATCTTCCTCATCTTCCTCATCCCCCATCATCTTCCTCATCCCCCATCATCTTCCTCATCCCCCCATCATCTTCCTCATCCCCCCATCATCTTCCTCATCCCCCATCCTCTACAGTCCATCACCATCCTCTACAGTCCATCACCATCCTCTACAGTCCATCATCATCCTCTACAGTCCATCATCATCCTCTACAGTCCATCATCATCCTCTACAGTCCATCCATCATCCTCTACAGTCCATCCCTCATCCTCTACAGTCCATCCCCCATCCTCTACAGTCCATCCCCCATCCTCTACAGTCCATCCCCCATCCTCTACAGTCCATCCCCCATCCTCTACAGTCCATCCCCCATCCTCTACACACCATCCCCCATCCTCTACAGTCCATCCCCCATCCTCTACAGTCCATCCCCCATCATCCTCTACAGTCCATCCCCCATCCTCTACAGTCCATCCCCCATCCTCTACAGTCCATCCCCCATCCTCTACAGTCCATCCCCCATCCTCTACAGTCCATCCCCCATCCTCTACAGTCCATCCCTACAGTCCACCCCCCATCCTCTACAGTCCACCCCTCATCATCCTCTACAGTCCATCCATCATCATCCTCTACAGTCCATCCATCATCATCCTCTACAGTCCATCCATCATCATCCTCTACAGTCCATCCATCATCATCCTCTACAGTCCATCCATCATCATCCTCTACAGTCCATCCATCATCATCCTCTACAGTCCACCCCCCATCCTCTACAGTCCACCCCCCATCCTCTACAGTCCACCCCCATCCTCTACAGTCCACCCCCCATCCTCTACAGTCCACCCCCCATCCTCTACAGTCCATCCCCCATCCTCTACAGTCCATCCATCACCATCCTCTACAGTCCATCCCCCATCCTCTACAGTCCACCATCACCATTCTCTACAGTCCATCCCCTACAGTCCATCCCCCATCCCCTACAGTCCATCCCCCATCCTCTACAGTCCATCCCCCATCCTCTACAGTCCATCCCCCATCCTCTACAGTCCATCCCCCATCCCCTACAGTCCATCCCTCATCCTCTACAGTCCATCCCCCATCCTCTACAGTCCATCCCCCATCCTCTTCTACAGTCCATCCCCCATCATCCTCTACAGTCCATCCCCCATCATCCTCTACAGTCCATCCCCCATTATCCTCTACAGTCCATCCCCCATTATCCTCTACAGTCCATCCATCATCATCCTCTACAGTCCATCCATCATCATCCTCTACAGTCCATCATCATCATCCTCTACAGTCCATCCCCCATCCTCTACAGTCCATCCCCCATCCTCTACAGTCCATCCCCCATCCTCTACAGTCCATCCCCCATCCTCTACAGTCCATCCCCCATCCTCTTCTACAGTCCATCCCCCATCATCCTCTACAGTCCATCCCCCATCATCCTCTACAGTCCATCCCCCATCATCCTCTACAGTCCATCCCCCATCATCCTCTACAGTCCATCCATCATCATCCTCTACAGTCCATCCATCATCATCCTCTACAGTCCATCCATCATCATCCTCTACAGTCCACCATCATCATCCTCTACAGTCCATCCATCATCATCCTCTACAGTCCATCCATCATCATCCTCTACAGTCCACCATCATCATCCTCTACAGTCCACCATCATCATCCTCTACAGTCCACCATCATCATCCTCTACAGTCCACCATCATCATCCTCTACAGTCCACCATCATCATCCTCTACAGTCCACCATCATCATCCTCTACAGTCCACCATCATCATCCTCTACAGTCCATCCCCCATCCTCTACAGTCCATCATCATCCTCTACAGTCCATCCCCCATCCTCTACAGTCCATCCCCCATCCTCTACAGTCCATCCATCATCCTCTACAGTCCATCCCCCATCCTCTACAGTCCATCCCCCATCCTCTACAGTCCATCCCCCATCCTCTACAGTCCATCCCCCATCCTCTACAGTCCATCCCCCATCCTCTACAGTCCATCCCCCATCCTCTACAGTCCATCCCCCATCCTCTACAGTCCATCCCCCATCCTCTACAGTCCATCCCCCATCCTCTACAGTCCTCCCCCATCCTCTTCTACAGTCCTCCCCCATCCTCTTCTACAGTCCATCCCCCATCATCCTCTACAGTCCATCCCCCATCATCCTCTACAGTCCATCCCCCATCATCCTCTACAGTCCATCCCCCATCATCCTCTACAGTCCATCCCCCATCATCCTCTACAGTCCATCATCATCATCCTCTACAGTCCATCATCATCCTCTACAGTCCATCCCCCATCCTCTACAGTCCATCCCCCATCCTCTACAGTCCATCCCCCATCCTCTACAGTCCATCCCCCATCCTCTACAGTCCATCCCCCATCCTCTACAGTCCATCCCCCATCCTCTACAGTCCATCCCCCATCCTCTACAGTCCATCCCCCATCATCTACAGTCCATCCCCCATCATCTACAGTCCATCCCCCATCATCTACAGTCCATCCCCCATCCTCTACAGTCCATCATCATCCTCTACAGTCCATCCCCCATCATCTACAGTCCACCATCATCATCCTCTACAGTCCACCATCATCATCCTCTACAGTCCACCATCATCATCCTCTACAGTCCACCATCATCATCCTCTACAGTCCACCATCATCATCCTCTACAGTCCATCATCATCCTCTACAGTCCATCCCCCATCCTCTACAGTCCATCCATCATCCTCTACAGTCCATCCATCATCCTCTACAGTCCATCCCCCATCCTCTACAGTCCATCCCCCATCCTCTACAGTCCATCCCCCATCCTCTACAGTCCATCCCCCATCCTCTGCAGTCCATCCCCCATCCTCTGCAGTCCATCCCCCATCCTCTGCAGTCCATCCCCCATCCTCTACAGTCCATCCCCCATCCTCTACAGTCCATCCCCCATCCTCTACAGTCCATCATCATCCTTTACAGTCCATCCCCCATCCTCTACAGTCCATCCCCCATCCTCTACAGTCCATCCCCCATCCTCTACAGTCCATCCCCCATCCTCTACAGTCCATCCCCCATCCTCTGCAGTCCATCATCATCATCCTCTACAGTCCATCCATCATCATCCTCTACAGTCCATCATCATCCTCTACAGTCCATCATCATCCTCTACAGTCCATCATCATCCTCTACAGTCCATCCCCCATCCTCCTACAGTCCATCCCCCATCCTCCTACAGTCCATCCCCCATCCTCTACAGTCCATCCCCCATCCTCTACAGTCCATCCATCATCATCCTCTACAGTCCATCATCATCCTCTACAGTCCATCATCATCCTCTACAGTCCATCATCATCCTCTACAGTCCATCATCATCCTCTACAGTCCATCCCCCATCCTCCTACAGTCCATCCCCCATCCTCCTACAGTCCATCCCCCATCCTCCTACAGTCCATCCCCCATCCTCCTACAGTCCATCCCCCATCCTCCTACAGTCCATCATCATCCTCTACAGTCCATCCCCCATCATCTACAGTCCATCCCCCATCATCATCCTCTACGTCCATCATCATCCTCTACGTCCATCATCATCCTCTACGTCCATCCATCATCCTCTACAGTCCATCCATCATCCTCTACAGTCCATCCCCCATCCTCTACAGTCCATCATCATCCTCTACAGTCCATCGTCTACAGTCCGTCATCATCCTCTACAGTCCATCATCGTCCTCTACAGTCCATCCCCCATCCTCTACAGTCCATCCCCCATCCTCTACAGTCCATCCCCCATCCTCTACAGTCCATACATCATCGTCCTCTACAGTCCATCCCCCATCCTCTACAGTCCATCATCATCATCCTCTACAGTCCATCATCATCATCCTCTACAGTCCATCATCATCCTCTACAGTCCATCATCATCCTCCTCTACAGTCCATCATCCTCCTCTACAGTCCATCATCCTCCTCTACAGTCCATCATCCTCCTCTACAGTCCATCATCGTCCTCTACAGTCCATCGCATTCTCCTCTGAAGATTCCGGAGATATCTTTGTGTGATTGACGAGACCCCAGATTGGAGGGCGGTGATCTCAGCGATCTCTTGTGTGATGTCATCACTTCATGAGCTCAGGAAGATTTCCACCAATCCCTGTCTGTGGTCACAGCTCGCCGTGCCGTCCGGAAATACGAGGTGAAGATCTATCATGGGGAGGAGAAGCCGGATCTGACCCATGATCCAGGAACACCCCCGTCTTCTCTGGGCCTAACCTCATTATAAATGGTCTGTGGCAAAGTGGAAACCATTCTGTGGTCAGACGAATAGAAACCATGGGCAGCGCATCGTCTGGGCTAAAGAGGAGAGAGACCTCCCAGGTTGTTATCAGCGCTCCGTTCAGAACCGGCATCTCTGATATGGTATGGTGGGGGGCGGGGCATTAGTGTGTATGAAATGGGCAACTTCACATCTGGAAAGGCACCACCCAGACAACGTCTTATTCGGACCTTCCATGTTCCAGCAGGACGATTTTAATCCACTTCCTGTGTCTGACGCCAGCATGGCTTCCTAGTAGAAGAGTCCAGGGGCTTTACTGGTCGCCTGCAGTCCACACCTTTCACCATTTAGAGGGAAAAATACAACAAAGACGACCCAGGAATGTGGAGCAGTTAGAATCCGATATCCGACCAGAACTGGACAACATTCCTCTCCCCAGAACTCCAGCAACCTCCGCTCACTAGTATCCCCCCAGCTCTGCTGATCCCTCCGCTCACTAGTATCCCCCCAGCTCTGCTGATCCTCCACTCCCTAGTATCCCCCCAGCTCTGCTGATCCTCCACTCACTAGTATCCCCCCAGCTCTGCTGATCCCTCCGCTCACTAGTATCCCCCCAGCTCTGCTGATCCCTCCGCTCACTAGTATCCCCCCAGCTCTGCTGATCCCTCCGCACACTAGTATCCCCCCAGCTCTGCTGATCCCTCCGCTCACTAGTATCCCCCAGCTCTGCTGATCCCTCCGCTCACTAGTATCCCCCCAGCTCTGCTGATCCCTCCGCTCACTAGTATCCCCCCAGCTCTGCTGATCCCTCCGCTCACTAGTATCCCCCCCAGCTCTGCTGATCCCTCCACTCACTAGTATCCCCCCAGCTCTGCTGATCCCTCCGCTCACTAGTATCCCCCCAGCTCTGCTGATCCCTCCGCTCACTAGTATCCCCCCTGCTCTGCTGATCCCTCCGCTCACTAGTATCCCCCCTGCTCTGCTGATCCCTTCGCTCACTAGTATCCCCCCTGCTCTGCTGATCCCTCCGCTCACTAGTATCCCCCCTGCTCTGCTGATCCCTCCGCTCACTAGTATCCCCCCTGCTCTGCTGATCCCTCCGCTCACTAGTATCCCCCCTGCTCTGCTGATCCCTCCGCTCACTAGTATCCCCCCTGCTCTGCTGATCCCTCCGCTCACTAGTATCCCCCCAGCTCTGCTGATCCCTCCTCTTGTTAGTGAGCATTGTCATAGACTTCTATGGGGGGTTTGCTTGTCATAGACTTCTATGGGGGGATTGCTTGTCATAGACTTCTATGGGGGGATTGCTTGTCATAGACTTCTATGGGGGGATTGCTTGTCATAGACTTCTATGGGGGGATTGCTTGTCATAGACTTCTATGGAGGGTTTGGTTGTCATAGACTTCTATGGGGGGATTGCTTGTCATAGACTTCTATGGGGGGTTTGGTTGTCATAGACTTCTATGGGGGGTTTGGTTGTCATAGACTTCTATGGGGGGGATTGCTTGTCATAGACTTATATGGGGGGATTGCTTGTCATAGACTTCTATGGAGGGATTGCTTGTCATAGACTTCTATGGAGGGATTGCTTGTCATAGACTTCTATGGAGGGATTGCTTGTCATAGACTTCTATGGAGGGATTGCTTGTCATGGACTTCTATGGGGGGGGGGGGGGGGGGATTGCTTGTCATAGACTTCTATGGGGGGATTGCTTGTCATAGACTTCTATGGGGGGATTGCTTGTCATAGACTTCTATGGAGGGATTGCTTGTCATAGACTTCTATGGAGGGATTGCTTGCCATAGACTTCTATGGGGGGTTTGGTTGTCATAGACTTCTATGGGGGGATTGCTTGTCATAGACTTCTATGGGGGGGTTTGGTTGTCATAGACTTCTATGGGGGGATTGCTTGTCATAGACTTCTATGGGGGGATTGGTTGTCATAGACTTCTATGGGGGGGATTGCTTGTCATAGACTTCTATGGGGGGATTGCTTGTCATAGACTTCTATGGGGGGTTTGGTTGTCAGACTTCTATGGGGGGATTGCTTGTCATAGACTTCTATGGGGGGATTGCTTGTCATAGACTTCTATGGGGGGATTGCTTGTCATAGACCTCTATGGGGGGATTGCTTGTCATAGACTTCTATGGAGGGATTGCTTGTCATAGACTTCTATGGAGGGATTGCTTGTCAGAGACTTCTATGGGGGGATTGGTTGTCATAGACTTCTATGGAGGGGATTGGTTGTCATAGACTTCTATGGAGGGGATTGGTTGTCATAGACTTCTATGGGGGGGATTGCTTGTCATAGACTTCTATGGGGGGATTGCTTGTCATAGACTTCTATGGAGGGATTGCTTGCCATAGACTTCTATGGGGGGATTGCTTGTCATAGACTTCTATGGAGGGATTGCTTGTCATAGACTTCTATGGGGGGGGGGGGGATTGCTTGTCATAGACTTCTATGGGGGGGGGGGATTGCTTGTCATAGACTTCTATGGGGGGTTTGGTTGTCATAGACTTCTATGGAGGGATTGCTTGTCATAGACTTCTATGGGGGGATTGCTTGTCATAGACTTCTATGGGGGGTTTGGTTGTCATAGACTTCTATGGGGGGATTGCTTGTCATAGACTTCTATGGGGGGATTGCTTGTCATAGACTTCTATGGGGGGGATTGCTTGTCATAGACTTCTATGGGGGGGATTGCTTGTCATAGACTTCTATGGAGGGATTGCTTGTCATAGACTTCTATGGGGGGTTTGGTTGTCATAGACTTCTATGGGGGGGATTGCTTGTCATAGACTTCTATGGGGGGATTGCTTGTCATAGACTTCTATGGGGGGATTGCTTGTCATAGACTTCTATGGGGGGATTGCTTGTCATAGACTTCTATGGGGGGGATTGCTTGTCATAGACTTCTATGGAGGGATTGCTTGTCATAGACTTCTATGGAGGGATTGCTTGTCATAGACTTCTATGGAGGGATTGCTTGTCATAGACTTCTATGGGGGGATTGCTTGTCATAGACTTCTATGGGGGGATTGCTTGTCATAGACTTCTATGGAGGGTTTGGTTGTCATAGACTTCTATGGGGGGGATTGCTTGTCATAGACTTCTATGGAGGTTTTGGAGACACTTTGAAGCACCCAGAAAGTGACATGGATTATCATTTATGAAGTGAACACAACATGTGACCAGGACTGGAAAGAACCATTTTATTTAGTGGGAGGAGCTTTGATTGGCAATAAAAGCGCTTTAAAAAAAAGCGTCCAATGTCACATTTTGAAGCAAGTCTGAACGAGGCCCAACAGAGTGTTGGTAAAAGAAGAGGGAAGGCTACATAGTTACATAGTAGGTGAGGTTGAAAAAAAGACACAAGTCCATCAAGTCCAACCTATGTGTGTGATTATATGTCATATTACATTACATATCCCTGTATATTGCGGTCATTCAGGTGATTATCTAATAGTTTCTTGAAGCTATCAATGCTCCCCGCTGAGACCACCGCCTGTGGAAGGGAATTCCACATCCTTGCCGCTCTTACAGTAAAGAACCCTCTACGTAGTTTAAGGTTAAACCTCTTTTCTTCGAATTTTAATGAGTGGCCACGAGTCTTATTAAACTCTCTTCTGCGAAAAAGTTTTATCCCTATTGTGGGGTCACCAGTACAGTATTTGTAAATTGAAATCATATCCCCTCTCAAGCGTCTCTTCTCCAGAGAGAATAAGTTCAGAGCTCACAACCTTTCCTCATAACTAAGATCCTCCAGACCCTTTATTAGCTTTGTTTCCCTTCTTTGTACTCGCTCCATTTCCAGTACATCCTTCCTGAGGACTGGTGCCCAGAACTGGACAGCATACTCCAGGTGCGGCCGGACCAGAGTCTTGTAGAGCGGGAGAATTATCGTTTTATCTCTGGAGTTGATCCCTTTTTAATGCCAATATTCTGTTTGCTTTATTAGCAGCAGCTTGGCATTGCATGTCATTGCTGAGCCTATCATCTACTAGGACCCCCAGGTCCTTTTCCATCCTAGATCCCCCCAGAGGTTCTCCCCCCAGTCTATAGATTGCATTCATATTTTTGACACCCAAATGCATTATTTTACATTTTTCTACATTGAACCTCATTTGCCATGTAGTTGCCCCTCCCCCATTAATTTGTTCAGGTCTTTTTGCAAGGTTTCCGCATCCTGCGGAGAAGTTATTGCCCTGCTTAGCTTAGTATCATCTGCAAATACAGAGATTGAACTGTTTATCCCATCCTCCAGGTCGTTTATTTACAAATTAAATAGGATTGGTCCCAGCACAGAACCCTGGGGAACCCCACTACCCACCCCTGACCATTCTGAGTACTCCCCATTTATCACCACCCTCTGAACTCGCCCTTGTAGCCAGTTTTCAATCCATGTACTCACCCTATGGTCCATGCCAACTCACCTTATTTTGTACAGTAAACGTTTATGGGGAACTGTGTCAAATGCTTTTGCAAAATCCAGATACACCACGTCTACGGGCCTTCCTTTATCTAGATGGCAACTCACCTCCTCATAGAAGGTTAATAGATTGGTTTGGCAAGAACAATTCTTCATGAATCCATGCTGATTACTGCTAATGATATTGCTCTTATTACTAAAATCTTGTATATAGTCCCTTATCATCCCCTCCAAGAGTTTACATACTATTGATGTTAGGCTGACTGGTCTGTAATTTCCAGGGATGTATTTTGGGACCTTTTTAAATATTGGTGCTACATTGGCTTTTCTCCAATCAGCTGGTACCATTCCAGTCAGTAGACTGTCAGTAAAAATTAGGAACAACGGTCTGGCAATCACCTGACTAAGTTCCCTAAGTACCCTCGGATGCAAGCCATCTGGTCCCGGTGATTTATTAATGTTAAGTTTCTCAAGTCTAATTTTAATTCTGTCCTCTGTTAACCATGGAGGTGCTTCCTGTGTTGTGTCCTGAGGATAAACACTGCAGTTTTGGTTACTGAAGCCCCCGGATTCACTCGTGAAGACTGAGGAGAAGAATAAATTCAATACCTTTACCATCCCCCCATCCTTTGTAACCAGATGTCCTTCCTCATTCTTTATGGGGCCAATATGGTCTGTCCTCCCTTTTTTACTGTTTACATACTTAAAGAATTTCTTGGGATTTTTTTTGCTCTCCTCCGCTATGTGTCTTTCATGTTCTATCTTAGCTGTCCTAATTGCACCTTTACATTTCTTTATAAAGTCTGAATGCTGATGATGATCCCTCAACCTTGTATTTTTTGAAGGCCTTCTCCTTTGCTTTTATATGCATTTTTACATTGGAGTTAAGCCATCCAGGACTTTTGTTCGCTCTTTTAAATTTATTACCCAATGGGATACATTGGCTAATGCCCTTATTTAATATGCTCTTAAAGCAAACCCATCTCTCCTCCGTATTCTTTGTTCCTAATATTTTATCCCAATTTATGCCTTTTAGCAAGGTTTGTAGTTTAGGGAAGTTGGCTCTTTTGAAATTCAGTGTCTTTGTATTCCCTTTATGTTTCCTATTTGTGTGATTTATACTGAAACTAATTGACCTGTGATCGCTGTTACCTAAATTGCCCCGTATTTCCACATCCGTGATCAGGTCTGTATTGTTGGTAATCAGTAGATCCAGTAATGTTTTATTTCTAGTTGGTGCGTCTACCATCTGACCCATAAAATTGTCCTGCAAGACACTAAGGAACTGGCGAGCCTTAAATGAATGCGCGGTTCCCTCTGCCCAGTCTATGTCTGGATAATTAAAATCCCCCATTATGATAACACTTCCCATCCTTGCTGCTAATCCAATTTGTGATATGAGATCCGTCTCCACTTCCTCCCTCAGGTTAGGGGGCCTATAGCATACTCCCAGTATTATTTTCCCCTTAGCTTCATCCCTTTGGAGCTCTACCCATAAGGATTCCACCTCCTCTCTAGCCCCCTCAGTGATGTCATCTCTCACACTCACTTGTACATTATTCTTGATATATAGGCATACCCCTCCCCCTTTTTTACCCTCTCTATCCTTGCGGTAAAGGGTATACCCTTGAATGTTTGCCAGCCAATCATGAGAGCTGTTGAACCAGGCTCCACCGAGCTAAACATGGCCCCACCCCAACTTTTTTGAGAAATGTTGCTGCCATCAATTTCACAATCACCTGATTCTTTTTCCTCACACACAGGTTGGAGATGATCCTCTTCTCTTTTCTCCATAGGCCCACAATTTCCAGGTCTCTGGGCGCCAGGTGGTTGATGGGAGATGATGCGGCTTCTGAGCGATTGGTGAGAGATGTTGCGCGTCCCAACCAGAAGATGAATCTTCTCATCCGTGGTCTCCTTCTCTTCCTGATCGGAGTTTTCCTGGCACTTGTACTGAACCTCCTACAAGTCCAGAGGAACGTCACCCTCTTCCCCCCCGACGTGCTGTCCAGCCTCTTCTCCTCGACCTGGTGGGTGCCGCTGTGCTGCGGGACGGCTGCAGGTAAGTTTCCCGGGGCGGTCCTCCCCGAGATCCCCGGCATGGTCCTATGTCTTCTATGGTCAGCTCTGTTATGTCTCTCCTCTCTTCACAGCCGCCATCGGCCTCCTGTACCCGTGTATTGACCGCCAGCTGGGGGAGCCGCACAAGTTTAAGAGGGAATGGTCGAGTGTCATGCGCTGTGTGGCGGTGTTTGTGGGTATAAATCACGCCAGCGCCGTATCCTTTCTACCAGAGGGCACTTGTCATTGTTTACACTCCGATCCCATTCTGAGGAGATGATATCATAAAGACTGTTAGAGGAGTTCAGGCAGAGTTCAGCCAGACAATTTGTGTGTGTGTCTATGAATGATTGAGTGATTTGTATAGCGCAACAAATGCGAACTGAATCGCCTCAAGGCGTTTGATCCATCCTGTGTTGTCCAGCTTAGAAGAGATAGGTGTTGAGTTTTTTTCTGAAGGCCCGATGGTTTTCTTCCATGCGAATGTTAGTGTGTAGAGGGTTCCATAGCCGTGGTCCTTGGACTGCGAATCTACGTTCTCACTTTGATTTGTAGCTGGAATGAGGAGGAGGTTTTGGTAGGTTGATCGAAGACTGCGGTTTGGTGTGTAGCATTTTATTTTCTCGCATAGGTATTGAGGGGCGTTTCCTTGTATACATTTGTGGGTGAGGCAGAGGGTCTTGAATGTGATCCGATCCTTTACGGTTAGCCAATGTAGGCTCCTCAGGTATGGGGAGATGGATTCCCAGGGTTTTTTTTCTGTTATCAGTCTTGCTGCCGTGTTTTGGATGAATTGTAGGTGTGCAATCTGGTATTTAGGTAGTCCTATGTAGAGGGAGTTTGCGTAGTCCAGTCGGGAATTGATTGTTCCAACTACTGCTTTGTCCTCTTATGGGATGAGTCTGCGTAGTAGGTGGAGGACATGGTGAGATCCACTGACTACTGATCCTTTTTGTGCATCCATCAACATCTCTGAGTCAAAGATGACTCTGAGACTTTTGGCTTTGGTACTTGTGGAAATGGTCTGTCCAAGGATGGTGGGTGGTGTCCATGGGGTCTTAGTTTTTGTATTACGGTTTGCGTGGAGGAGAAGAAGTTCTGTTTTGGATCCGTTGAGTTTGAGGGAGCTAGTGGTCATCCAGTTATCTTTTAATGTGAGGCATTTTTCTATTCGCTGATGGTGGTCTTTTTGTCCGGTGATGCGAAAGTAGAGTTGAGTGTCATCAGCGTATGAGTGGAAGCAGAGGTCTGATTTTCTGATGATTTTGAGGAGTGGACGGATGTAGATGTTGAAGAGCACTGGTGACAATGAATGGATAGGTACATGTGGGCATTCTCTGCCTCATCTCCATAAGAAACCACATCTACCTGCCAATGGTCTCTCTTCTCCTCCTCGGGGGGTGTCTCCCCTCATGCTGACGATCCATTTGATATTCTCTCCCCTGTATTTGCCTTGACTCCTCTTCACCAGAAAGTGGACTTTGCCAACAACATGCAGCTGTCTCTAACGTTGGCGGCGTTGTCCATTGGCCTGTGGTGGACATTTGACCGGTCACGGAGCGGGTTGGGACTCGGAATTGGAATCGCCTTCTTTGCCACATTGGTGTCTCAGCTGTTGGTCTATAATGGCGTCTACCAGTAAGTGCGCTCCGAGGGGGCGGGGCTCTGCTTGTCGCTGCAATTTATTGTGACGTCTGTCCTTTCTCTACAGGTACACCTCCCCCGATTTTCTGTACGTTCGCTCCTGGCTACCCTGCATCTTCTTCGCTGGAGGGATCACCATGGGGAACATCGGGCGCCAGCTGGAGATGGTAAGTGTGCAGATTTGTACAGGAGGTCCTCCTCCATCGTACCATGTGACAGGAAATAGAATTATATACAGGAGATCCGCCTCCTTCGTACCATGTGACAGGAAATAGAATTATATGTACAGGAGGTCCTCCTCCATCGTACCATGTGACAGGAAATAGAATTATAACCAGGAGATCCGCCTCCTTCTTACCATGTGACAGGAAATAGAATTATATGTACAGGAGGTCCTCCTCCATCATACCATGTGACAGGAAATAGAATTATAACCAGGAGATCCGCCTCCTTCTTACCATGTGACAGGAAATAGAATTATATGTACAGGAGGTCCTCCTCCATCGTACCATGTGACAGGAAATAGAATTATATACAGGAGATCCACCTCCATCATACCATGTGACAGGAAATAGAATTATATACAGGAGATCCGCCTCCTTCGTACCATGTGACAGGAAATAGAATTATATGTACAGGAGGTCCTCCTCCATCGTACCATGTGACAGGAAATAGAATTATAACCAGGAGATCCGCCTCCATCGTACCATGTGACAGGAAATAGAATTATAACCAGGAGATCCGCCTCCATCATACCATGTGACAGGAAATAGAATTATATACAGGAGATCCACCTCCATCATACCATGTGACAGGAAATAGAATTATATATATATATATATATATACAGGAGATCCGCCTCCATCGTACCATGTGACAGGAAATAGAATTATATACAGGAGATCCACCTCCATCATACCATGTGACAGGAAATAGAATTATATACACAGGCTGCATAGTCCCTTAGGGAAACCTATCCTGACGATCATTATTACTACCCCCCCCCCCTCCCTTGTTTATTTCTGAACGTAAACTGTAAAATATAATTCATATTAGAAATAGTTATAAATATGTAAATAATAAAAACAAGTATAAAGAATACTTAAGAAATATAAATGTATATCAAATAAAGTTCTAAGCATAATATATACAAAGAGAAAATATATACAAAAAAATCGATACATATAATCTGTACAGTTTCTATAATACCAGTGGCCCCGCCCCCGGCGGTGTACCGGTCCCGGTGTTGGCGGTGTACCGGCGTTGGCGATATTCTTTGCAAGCGGCTGCTGACGACCGGTGAAATGTATTCATGGGTAGAAGTTGTTTTATATTCTGTTTGATTTCCTTCCAGTATGAGAGGAAGACGCTGATGGAGAAATCTCACCGGGACTGACGGACGCACCCAGCGCCAACAGTGAGACGGTCCATCGGTGTGGCCGTCCTTGTGAAGAGCGAGTTATTGCAATCTGTGATTGCCGCTTCTACGAGGTTCCTGGACATACGGCGGACGTTGTGGGACATTTATGTCTGGTCAGTGGGAAGGACTGTGTGTAGAAACTCCTCCTCTTGCCGCAGACGCACGCTCCGGCCGCGCCCCTTGTCTCGGAGGACTTGTGATGAAACGTGCGTACAGACGACCTTGTGTCTGACATCCAGGAAATCTGTGTGACTCCGCCCCCAGCGCCATTGTATGATATAAATATAGAGCTTGTATCCTCCGCTGTCCCTCATCCTGCAGTCATTATCACACAAGCCAATGAAGTGATGACTCCGCCCCCTGTGTACAGAAGATTGGGGCGGAGGGTCACGCTGTTCTTTGCTCTCGGTGCTGAATAAACATCTGGAGTTTGTTAAAAATGGGGAGATGGAGTATAACCTACAGGATGCATGGAGTGTGCGGTGTAATGGACGAGACCCCCGCCATCCTCTGAAAACCCCTCCCCCTCTCTTCTTTGTGTGAGACTCTCAGGATGTGTGGGGTCTATGGGCACGTGGTGAGTCTCTGGTGGTGTGTTTGGTCAGGTGTGGTGTGGTTGGGGGGGTTGTGGTGTGGTTGGGGGTTGTGGTGTGGTTGGGGGGGTTGTGGTGTGGTTGGGGGTTGTGGTGAGCAGCTCTAATGTCTGGGGTTATAGTGGGGATGGGGGGGGGATTCCAGTGTGGGTGTGCTGTAGGTGGACAGCCAGATATGGGCGGAGTTTTGGTGTCTAAGTAGTAGATGAGCCTGGAGTCTGATATTTCCCTGGTCTTCCAGTAGGTGGTGGGAGTGGTCTGCTGTGAAGGAGGTTGGGTCTCCTGGTCTTCCAGTAGGTGGTGGGTGTGGTCAGAAGGGGGTTGGGTCTGATGTTTCATTGGTCTTCCAGCAGGTGGGTGTGGTCAGATTTGAAGGGGGTTGGGTCTGATATTTCCCTGGTCTTTCAGTAGGTGGTGGGTGTGGTCAGATGTGAAGGGGGTTGGGTCTGATGTTTCACTGGTCTTTCAGCAGGTGGTGGGTGTGGTCAGCTGTGAAGGGGGTTGGGTCTGATGTTTCCCTGGTCTTCCAGTAGGTGGTGGGTGTGGTCCGCTGTGAAGGGGGTTGGGTCTGATGTTTCCCTGGTCTTCCAGTAGGTGGTGGGTGTGGTCCGCTGTGAAGGGGGTTGGGTCTGATGTTTCCCTGGTTTTCCAGTAGGTGGTGGGTGTGGTCAGATATGAAAGGGGTTGGGTCTGATGTTTCCCTGGTTTTCCAGTAGGTGGTGGGTGTGGTCAGATATGAAAGGGGTTGGGTCTGATGTTTCCCTGGTTTTCCAGTAGGTGGTGGGTGTGGTCAGATATGAAAGGGGTTGGGTCTGATGTTTTCCTGGTCTTCCAGTAGGTGGTGGGTGTGGTCAGCTGTGAAGGGGGTTGGGTCTGATGTTTCCCTGGTTTTCCAGTAGGTGGTGGGTGTGGTCAGATATGAAAGGGGTTGGGTCTGATGTTTCCCTGGTTTTCCAGTAGGTGGTGGGTGTGGTCAGATATGAAAGGGGTTGGGTCTGATGTTTCCCTGGTCTTCCAGTAGGTGGTGGGTGTGGTCAGATATGAAAGGGGTTGGGTCTGATGTTTCCCTGGTTTTCCAGTAGGTGGTGGGTGTGGTCAGATATAAAAGGGGTTGGGTCTGATGTTTCCCTGGTCTTCCAGCAGGTGGTGGGTGTAGTAAGATGTGAAGGGGGTTGGGTCTCCTGGTCTTCCAGTGGTGAGATGTGAAGGGGGTTGGGTCTCCTGGTCTTCCAGTAAGTGGTGGGTGTGGTCAGCTGTGAAGGGGGTTGGGTCTTCCAGTAGGTGGTGGGTGTGGTCAGCTGTGAAGGGGAGTGGGTCTCCTGGTCTTCCAGTAGGTGGTGGGTGTGGTCAGCTGTGAAGGGGGTTGGGTCTTCCAGTAGGTGGTGGGTGTGGTCAGCTGTGAAGGGGAGTGGGTCTCCTGGTCTTCCAGTAAGTGGTGGGTGTGGTCAGCTGTGAAGGGGGTTGGGTCTTCCAGTAGGTGGTGGGTGTGGTCAGATGTGAAGGGGGTTGGGTCTGATGTTTCCCTGGTCTTCCAGTAGGTGGTGGGTGTGGTCAGATGTGAAGGGGGTTGGGTCTCCTGGTCTTCCATTAGGTGGTGGGTGTGGTCAGCTGTGAAGGGGGTTGGGTCTGATGTTTCCCTGGTCTTCCAGGCCCCGAGCAGTTTGGGGGGGATGGGCCCGGGGCCCCAAACATGTATGTTGAGATGTTCATTAGAAGGTTGAGTGACCTTTACCTCTGAGATCCAATCAGGGCCATGTTCTAGTTTTTTGGGGGGGATCGACTATGGATGTATTGGTGTCCCCGCTGAGGGGATGTTCTGCACGTTTCCTGTGTGGTCACCAGTCCAGGAAGTGAGGAGTCCCTCCAGCTGGGACACGGATTCTAATTCTTTTATAACTTGTGTGATTGGCTGGGTGAGCTCTTCCCCCTCCTTCAGGATCATTGGTGGGGGTGTGCTCAGCCCCCGGGGGGAGGAGTCCGCTCTCCTCCTCCTGGATGGACAGATGATAAATGGCGTCTATATCCAGCGCTGGACGATGTGGGCGGAGCCGAGCTCTGTGTGTTTTTATACGATTATTTCTCCTTCCGCTCGGTGAATTGTATTAGCAGATACGGCGGATCCATCCCCCACCGTATATGATACAAACCCCTCCCCCTCCCCCATTGTGTATTGGGGCTCAGTGACGGTGATTGATCGCACGCTCTGCGTTATCTGTCAGTGTGGAGGGAGCGTCACTCGTCTGGAACAAAACATTCGCTGTACTGGTGACCTCAGAGAACGGCGAGATAAAATACCCCCCCCCCTCCCCCACCCCGGAGAAGACCATTTCCTCCCCCCCCCCCCCCCCCCCGGCTTTATGTCAACTGAGATCTCCGTCATTTATTGTAATTCTTACAGCGAATGTCCCCATCCCCCCCCCCCGAGCCTCGGCCTCCATCTTGTCTTCTACAGGTCGGGCGAGTTTATGTGATTATTTCCTGACATCTTCCTATAAAGATATCGCCCCGCCCCCAACACAGCGCTTTATATTAAAGAGGAACTCCGATCTCTACCGCATGTAGTGTGACGTGTGAGCGAGGAGGACTCTCCTGTGTCATCCCTCCCCCCCCCCCGCACTCTCCTGTGTCATCCCCCCCCCCCGCACTCTCCTGTGTGTCATCCCTCCCCCCCCCCGCACTCTCCTGTGTCATCCCTCCCCCCCCCCGCACTCTCCTGTGTCATCCCCCCCCCCCCCCCGCACTCTCCTGTGTCATCCCCCCCCCCCCCCCGCACTCTCCTGTGTCATCCCTCCCCCCCCCGCACTCTCCTGTGTCATCCCTCCCCCCCGCACTCTCCTGTGTCATCCCTCCCCCCCCAGGACACTCCTGTGTCATCCCCCCCCCCGCACTCTCCTGTGTCATCCCTCCCCCCCCCCCCGCACTCTCCTGTGTCATCCCTCCCCCCCCCCCGCACTCTCCTGTGTGTCATCCCTCCTCCCCCCCGCACTCTCCTGTGTCATCCCTCCCCCCCCGCACTCTCCTGTGTCATCCCTCCTCCCCCCCCCCCGCACTCTCCTGTGTGTCATCCCTCCCCCCCCCCGCACTCTCCTGTGTGTCATCCCTCCCCCCCCCCGCACTCTCCTGTGTCATCCCTCCCCCCCCCCCGCACTCTCCTGTGTCATCCCCCCCCCCCCACTCTCCTGTGTGTCATCCCTCCCCCCCCCCGCACTCTCCTGTGTCATCCCCCCCCCCCCCCCCGCACTCTCCTGTGTCATCCCTCCCCCCCCGCACTCTCCTGTGTCATCCCCCCCCCCGCACTCTCCTGTGTCATCCCTCCCCCCCCAGGACACTCCTGTGTCATCCCCCCCCCCCCGCACTCTCCTGTGTCATCCCTCCCCCCCCCCCGCACTCTCCTGTGTCATCCCTCCCCCCCCCCGCACTCTCCTGTGTGTCATCCCTCCTCCCCCCCGCACTCTCCTGTGTCATCCCTCCCCCCCCGCACTCTCCTGTGTCATCCCTCCTCCCCCCCCCCGCACTCTCCTGTGTGTCATCCCCCCCCCCCCCCGCACTCTCCTGTGTGTCATCCCTCCTCCCCCCCCGCACTCTCCTGTGTCATCCCTCCTCCCCCCCGCACTCTCCTGTGTCATCCCTCCCCCCCCCCCCGCACTCTCCTGTGTCATCCCTCCTCCCCCCCGCACTCTCCTGTGTCATCCCTCCCCCCCCCCCCCGCACTCTCCTGTGTCATCCCTCCCTCCCCCCCCCGCACTCTCCTGTGTCATCCCTCCTCCCCCCCCCGCACTCTCCTGTGTCATCCCTCCTCCCCCCCGCACTCTCCTGTGTCATCCCTCCCCCCCCCCCGCACTCTCCTGTGTCATCCCTCCTCCCCCCCGCACTCTCCTGTGTCATCCCTCCCCCCCCCCCCGCACTCTCCTGTGTCATCCCTCCTCCCCCCCCCCGCACTCTCCTGTGTCATCCCTCCTCCCCCCCCCGCACTCTCCTGTGTCATCCCTCCTCCCCCCCGCACTCTCCTGTGTCATCCCTCCCCCCCCCCGCACTCTCCTGTGTCATCCCTCCCCCCCCCGCACTCTCCTGTGTCATCCCTCCCCCCCCGCACTCTCCTGTGTCATCCCTCCCCCCCCGCACTCTCCTGTGTCATCCCTCCTCCCCCCCCCGCACTCTCCTGTGTCATCCCTCCCCCCCCCGCACTCTCCTGTGTCATCCCTCCCCCCCCGCACTCTCCTGTGTCATCCCCTCCCCCCCCGCACTCTCCTGTGTCATCCCTCCCCCCCCCCGCACTCTCCTGTGTCATCCCTCCCCCCCCCCGCACTCTCCTGTGTGTCATCCCTCCCCCCCCCGCACTCTCCTGTGTCATCCCTCCCCCCCCCCCGCACTCTCCTGTGTGTCATCCCTCCCCCCCCCGCACTCTCCTGTGTGTCATCCCTCCCCCCCCCCCCCGCACTCTCCTGTGTCATCCCTCCCCCCCCCGCACTCTCCTGTGTCATCCCTCCCCCCCCCCCGCACTCTCCTGTGTGTCATCCCTCCCCCCCCCCCCGCACTCTCCTGTGTCATCCCTCCCCCCCCCCCCGCACTCTCCTGTGTGTCATCCCTCCCCCCCCCCCCCGCACTCTCCTGTGTGTCATCCCTCCCCCCCCCCCCGCACTCTCCTGTGTGTCATCCCTCCCCCCCCCCCCCCGCACTCTCCTGTGTCATCCCTCCCCCCCCCGCACTCTCCTGTGTGTCATCCCTCCCCCCCCGCACTCTCCTGTGTCATCCCTCCCCCCCCCGCACTCTCCTGTGTCATCCCTCCCCCCCCCCGCACTCTCCCTGTGTCATCCCTCCCCCCCCGCACTCTCCTGTGTGTCATCCCTCCCCCCCCCGCACTCTCCTGTGTGTCATCCCTCCCCCCCCCCCGCACTCTCCTGTGTGTCATCCCCCCCCCCCCCCCCCGCACTCTCCTGTGTCATCCCTCTTTCTCATGTCATCTCCCCCTCCCCCCAGTGTTATCATCGCCTGTCTCTCTGTTGGCCCCCCCCCTCTCTTTCTCTCATGTTATCTCCCCCTCCCCTCCCCCTCTCTCTCATGTCATCTCCCCCTCCCCCTCTCTCTCATGTCATCTCCCCTCCCCCTCTCTCTCATGTCATCTCCCCCTCCCCCTCTCTCATGTCATCTCCCCTCCCCCCAGCGTTATCACCACCTGTCTCTCTGATGGTCCCCCCCCCTCTCTCTCATGTCATCTCCCCCCCCCCTCTCTCTCTCATGTCATCTCCCCTCCCCCCCAGTGTTATCACCGCCTGTCTCTCTGATGGTCTCCCCCCTCTCTCTCATGTCATCTCCCCCTCCCCCCCAGTGTTATCACCGCCTGTCTCTCTGATGGTCCCCCCCCCCACTCTCTCTCATGTCATCTCCCCTCCCCCCCCTCTCTCATGTCATCTCCCCTCCCCCCGTGTTATCACCGCCTGTCTCTCTGATGGTCCCCCCCCCCCCCTCTCTCTCATGTCATCTCCCCTCCCCCCCCCCCCTCTCTCTCTCATGTCATCTCCCCTCCCCCCCAGTGTTATCACCGCCTGTCTCTCTGATGGTCCCCCCCCCTCTCTCATGTCATCTCCCCTCCCCCCGTGTTATCACCGCCTGTCTCTCTGATGGTCCCCCCCCCCCCCTCTCTCTCATGTCATCTCCCCTCCCCCCCCCCTCTCTCTCTCATGTCATCTCCCCTCCCCCCCAGTGTTATCACCGCCTGTCTCTCTGATGGTCCCCCCCCCCTCTCTCATGTCATCTCCCCTCCCCCCGTGTTATCACCGCCTGTCTCTCTGATGGTCCCCCCCCCCCCCTCTCTCTCATGTCATCTCCCCTCCCCCCCCCCTCTCTCTCTCATGTAATCTCCCCTCCCCCCCAGTGTTATCACCGCCTGTCTCTCTGATGGTCCCCCCCACTCTCTCTCATGTCATCTCCCCCTCCCCCCCTCTCTCATGTCACCTCCCCTCCCCCCCCGTGTTATCACCGCCTGTCTCTCTGAGCTCGTACACCTCTTTGGGATTCAAGGTGCCTCTGTTGAGACTTTCACCTGCCGGTGGTGATTGATGATCAGCCGCAGATCGTGTGTCCGGTACTCGCCAACAAATGACTCTGGCCCCAGCGGCAGGCCTTGGCTAGATAGAAATCAATATTTCACCATTAAAATCTATCACGGGAGAGTTAAGGTGCCATCTGTCCTTGCCGCTTCTCCGCAGAGAGTGAACATTAAAGCCGACACTTGTAGTACACGAGTAATCAATATATAGCGTTTCACAGATCATTTGTGGCCCCTCGGCGCGGTGATAGATGCCGGCACGACGTGTGATTCATTTTGTCAGGCCATTAAACAAGCCCGGCTTCCGTCTCTTCCTCATCTCATCTGGAGGAATGTTCCTCCGATTGGTGAACGAGCCGCCCGTGTCTCTCATTCTCTATCCCGGCTCCACACTCAACACAAATATTAGCTCTCCCTCCTCCCACCGCAGCTACCTGGAGAGCGCCCAACGCGTTCCAACCGCTGGAAAATAAACGAGCGCACACGTAACTGGACCCGCGTCTGATGAGTAATTATCGCTATTTAGGGGATCACAGCTGACCCGTTACTCCTATGAGCAAGGTCACCGGAGAACTTTTCATTGAAGCTTACAAATGTCTCCCGGCGCTACTGCTGGCAGGATGATGTCACCGCGGCGGTGAGCGGCCATGCTGCCATCTCCTCATACGTGCAGCACTGCGGGAAAAGCTCTTGTGTGACCTTTGACCTTCTGGTTAGTGAGCCGATCCACAAAACCAGACAGCAGCACAGAGAAATGGCCTTAATGGTCTTTGATTTGTCCTCCTGATTAATGCGGCTGTGTAACAAACCCCGGCAGAATTTGTACATTGTTAGCCATTTTCACCGAACCAATCCTACCAAACCGCCCACTTGCAGCATCCAGGGGAGCTTCGAAAAAATTCTGGAACAAATTGATTTGTAGTGATGAGAACAACATTGAGTGAGCCTATGAAGAGAAGCCTACCATCCCTACTGTAAAGCATGGTGGTGAGGGAATTTTGTCACAATTGATGGCAAGATGACTGCAGCGTATTAGAAAATCGTGCAGGAAAATTGGCAATTATCAGTCTGGAAGCTGTACATGGGGATCACTTGGACTATCCAACATGACAATCCAAGACATGAGGCCAAGTCAACCCTTTGAGAACTGCAACAGGTGCATCCAAGCTACTACCTCCTATGCAATGCCTGGTGACCCTCAAGAACACGGCACTCCGCCTCTGAAGTCTCTAAACCTCCATGTAATCCATACAAAAAATGGAGACAGGCTGGTGCCATGGAAGTCGGCTAGAACATCGTTTTCTTATGTTCCGTGGACAACAGTCAACAATGGTTTGAGGTCTTATGGCCAAAACACATTGGATTTTCTGACTATTGTTCACATCCTCGATGCCAACTTCCATGGCACCAGCCTTTCTCCGTTTTTTTTTTTTTTTTTTTGCCAGTCAACCCTTTGGTGGCCATCAGAATCACCTGACCTCAATGAGTCACTGAAGAGAGACCTCAGATATGAAGTCCGTGGTAGACAACCCATTTACAGGACCTGGAGAAGGAACGGGCAGCTTTACCACAGGAGAAGGCAAAGGGCCCCATTCATCTCAAAATACTGCAAGCCCTCATTGATGTCAGAGGGGCCAATACATGATATGGGGGTGTCCTAATCCATTCTATTATTTTATTGGTTTGTTAAAATCCCATCTCATCCTTCTAATCCTCCTCCTCCTGGTCACATATTCAAAAAAACAGCCTTTGGAATATGGAGTAAAAATAAATAATGAATATCAATAAACCTTTTTACCCCCCCCCCCCACCCCCAAGGGTAAAACAAATGTTAACGCCTAAGCACAATCTTCCAACTCTGATATGTGTTAGTAAATCTGTACATTTCATCACAGCTACTTTGTGCATCCAGGTGGATCATACCACGTTCTCTCCAGGACAAATTGGGCTTTCATTTTATGGTAAATAGTTCCGGATATCTTCTGATTTTTTTTATTTTCACATTTCATTATAAAAGGAAAACTGACCCAGAGTAGTAAGAAAACATCATTTTTTTATATAAACTTTAACTCTGTATTTCTTGCAATTATCATAATTTTCCACCAAAGAACAACCCAAAATGAATTCTCCTTCTCCTGACGATCTCAGCGATGCCACATATGTGTGTTCGTTGTACCCGTAGTGCTGCTCAGAAGGATTGGTGTGCATTTTGCAATTTTTTTATCCTGCCTAAAACACACGACACAACACTGACATCATATATATATATATATATATATTTTTTTTTTAATTCTACCTAAAATTTGCTGACTGTGACCTTTGACCCTGACTTTGACGCCAACAGTAAACCTGGCAACCTTGATCTTGTTCCTTTTTTTACACACTTGGATTGTTTACAGTTCCTCTCCTGCAAGGAAAAGAAGGAAAGCGGGGCGGGTTTCACAGAGACTTATCACAGCGATCAGGTGACCCGGAACCGACAGTCCTGAGTCCCGATCGTTCGTATGAGACCCCGATCTCTGCGCTGTGCGCCATGGTCCCAGCACAAAGGGAGGTACACCTATATGCGGTCCTACGGAAAAAAAGCCATTTCTGTGAGGCCTCATATACAGTGCGGAGAACAAGGATTTGATACACGGCTGATTTTCAGGTTTCCTCCTTACAAAGCCTGTAGAGGTCTGTCATTTTTATCATAGATATTCTTCAAATGTGAGAGACGGAGATCCAGAAAATCACATTGTATGATTTTTAACCACTTGCCCACCAGGCCGATTCTGACATTTCTCTCCTACATGTAAAAATCATCATTTTTGCTAGAATATTACATAGAACTGCCAAACATTTATATATGTTTTTTTTAGCAGAGACCCTAGAGAATACAATGGCAGTCGTTGCAACTTTTTATCTCGCATGGTATTTGCGCAGCAATTTTTCAAACGCGTTTTTTTTTTGGAAAAAACACTTATGGTTAAAAAAACCCCAAAAAAACAGTAACGTTAGCCCAATTTTTTTGCATAATGTGATGAAGAAGATGAAGTTGCGCAGAGTAAATGGATACCTAACATGTCACGCTTCAAAATTGCGCACACTCGTGGAATGGCGCCAAACTTTGGTACCTAAAAATCCTCATAGGCGACGCTTTAAAAATTTTTACTGGTTACATGTTTTGAGTTACAGAGGAGGTCTAGAGCTAGAATTATTGCTCTCGCTCTAACGTTCGCGGCGACACTTCATGTGTGGTTTCAACACCGTTTTCATATGTGGGCGGGACTTGCGTATGCGTTTGCTTCTGCGTGCGAGCTCACAGGGTCAGGGGCACTTTAAATATTTTTTTTTTTTATTAATTTTACTTTAAAATTTTCTAATTTGACACTTTAAAAAAAAATAAAATGTTTTGATCACTTTTATTCCTATTACAAGGAATGTAAACATCCCATGTAATAGGAATATGGCATGACAGGTCCTCTTTACAGTGAGATATGGAGGTCAATAAGACCCCACATCTCACCTCTAGGCTGGGAAGCCTGAAATAAAAAAAAAACAAAAAACTATCACGGCTTCCCAGCCGAGGCGGCACCGGTTTTTTCTTTTTAATGCATAGGCCGGGTGCGATGTCATAACATTGCGCCCGGTCTTCGACGATCATAGAGAATCCGGCAACCATCTGGTCTGCCGGAAATCTCTATGGTGGACATCCGGGGCTGGCGGATCCATTCTCCCGACTCACCGATCGCAGAGGTGAGTCGGTAGAAGCACCGGAGGGCGGCGGGGGGGGGGGGTTGGCGCCGCCCGCAAGAACGATCTAGCGACTGACCTGCCACTATGATCGTTCTTATGGTGTAGGAAATCGCCGGCTGAAAACGCTGATATCTGAATGATGCCTGTACCACCACAAAGCCCAGGTTGTCCTTGGACTTCCAGCCATCAGCAAGTGGTTAAGTATTTAGCACTTTATTCCATGACATAGTTATTTGATACATCAGAAAAGCAGAACTTAATATTTGGTACAGAAACCTTTGTTTGCAATTACAGAGATCATAGGTTTCCTGTAGTTGGTAACCAGGTTTGCACACACTGCAGCAGGGATTTTGGCCCACTCCTCCATACAGACCTTCTCCAGATCCTTCACGGACCTTCAGCTTCCTCCAAAGATTTTCTATTGGTTTCAGGTCTGGAGACTGGCTAGGCCACTCCAGGCCCTTGAGATGCTTCTTACAGAGCCACTCCTTAGTTGTCCTGGCTGTGTGTTTCAGGTCGTTGTCATGCTGGAAGACCCAGCCACGACCCATCTTCAATGCTCTTACTGAGGGAAGGAGGTTGATGGCCAAGATGGTACAGTCATCCTGTCCCCTTTGCAGAAAAGCAGCCCCAATGAATGATGTTTCCACCTCCATGCTTCACGGTTGGGATGGTGATGTTGGGGTTGTAATCATCCTTCTTCCTCCAAACACGGCGAGTGGAGTTTAGACCAAAAAGCTCTATTTTTGTCTCAGACCACATGACCTTCTCCCTTTCCTCCTCTGGATCATCCAGATGGTTATTGGCAAACTTCAGACCGGACTGGACATGCGCTGGCTTGAGCAGGGGGACCTTGCATGCGCTGCAGGATTTTAATCCATGATGGCGTAGTGTGTTACCAATGGTTTTCTTTGAGACTGTGGTCCCAGCTCTCTTCAGGTCATTGACCAGGTCCTGCCGTGTAGTTCTGGGCTGATCCCTCACCTTCCTCATGATCATTGATGCCCCACGAGGTGAGATCTTCCATGGAGCCCGAGACCGAGGGAGATTGACCGTCATCTTGAACTTCTTCCATTTTCTGATAATTGCGCCAACAGTTGCTGCCTTCCTACCAAGCTGCTGGCCTATTGTCCTGTAGCCCATCCCAGCCTTGTGCAGCTCTACAATGTTATCTCCGATGTCCTTACACAGCTCTCAGGTCTTGGCCATTGTGGAGAGGTTGGAGTCTGAACTAATTACCTGTATAAAAGACACCTGTCCACACACTCAATCAAACAGGTGCAGTTAATACAGGTAATGAGTGGAGAACAGGGGGGGCTTCTTAAAGAAAAATACCAGGTGTGTGAGAGCCGGAATTCTTACTGGTTGGTAGGCAATCAAATACTTATGTCATGCAATAAAATGCAAATTAATTATTTAAAAATCATACAATGTGATTTTCTGGATTTTTAGATTCCGTCTCTCACAGTTGAAGAAAACTTATGATAAAAATTACAGACCTCTACATGCTTTGGAAGTAGGAAAACCTGCAAACTCGGCCATGTATCAAATGCTTGTTCCCCCCCACTGTATATGTGCGGTCGGCAGGAAGGGGTTAAATTGTCATAAAAATATACATTTGAAATCAAACCTTTATTATTTTTTTGGCAATAACACGGTGTGGGCGGGTTTATGTCAGTCACAGGCTGTGACACGCCCCCTCCAGCCTGTGTTTTAGTATGAGGGAGGTGAAGCCTTCATTAATCTACATGTAAAACCCCACCCCCATTGTGTTTTAGCTGGTTAGTGGGCATGGAGGAGGAGGGAGGGAGTGGGCTGTCATTTACCACTGTGTATACGCCCACATGTGTGACTGCTCAGATGTGATCCATATTACTGATTCCATGACATGGACTCTTCCTATTAGCTGTCCAGCGTTGGGTCTTCTCAGAATCCAGAAATGGCCTCCACACGAAGGGCCATCGGGGGCAGGGTGAATGGGCAGCCGGTGTATCTGCAGCCCTGGGACTCAGATGGCGGACTTCGGGGGGTATACCTTGCTACCCAAGATAAGAAAAGCCAAGAGCATCTGGTTGGGTTTAAAATGTGCCCATTGTTCTGTGTTGGTGGTTCTTCATGGTTTCATCTGAATCGCATTAAAAATAAAATAAGTGTTTGATCGGATCAGTAGTGTTTTCTTAAAAAAAAAAAAAATCTTCCAGATTCTGCCAGAATGATGTAAAGTTGTGAGTATTGTATAGGGGTGCTCTGCCCTGGTTGGAGCACAGGCAATATTTCAGGAATGGGGGGGGCACAATCCTTTATCCACTCAGACCACAATTGGTGACCCCTCTCCCGTCCCCTTCATTGTATCCTCTTCTGTGAACTCAACATATTACAGAATTGATGTGGGTCAGAAGTGGCCCTGAGCTGTTTGCTGGGGGGTGGGGAGCACTGCATGCAAAAGTCTAAAGTACTAGTTACAGTATACGTATGTCAGTCAATACCATACATGCAATGATCTACCAGAGAACAGCAGATGGGGGGGGCTACATTTGTGCTCGTTATCCTAGATGAAGGCAGATGTGGGGGTGTACATTATACGGTACTAGTTGTACTACATAAGAGCAGATGGTGGGTGGCCGTACATTGTACAGTATTCATTATCTAAGGTAAAGGCAGATGTGGAGTTATACTGTACATTACTAGTTATACCAATCTGATTGTATACCTAATAGAACTAATTATACTAATAAATGACAGATTGGGGTACACTGTGTGCTTTCTGGGGATCCAAAGTGGAGGTAACTGGAGCACTTAAATTACACCTTCTCGATTTCTTCTGTTTCTCGGGGAGCCAGATGGTATGTTGGGTACGATGGGCCTTCTCACAGTGGCAGGTGCAGTTACTGAGCTCCTGAAGCCCTAGAATGAGCTTATAGTGGACAGTTGATTTACTGAGCTGTCATGGTAGAAGGTGGAGTTCCGGAGATCTCACAGTGGAAGGTGGAGTTGCTGAGGTGCTGGAGCCTCTGGATGTCTCAATGTGGAAGGTAGAGTTACTAAGATCATGGAAAACCCAGAGGTTCCATGGTGGTTGCAGAGTTCCTGGAGCCCCCAGAGATCTCAAGATGGAAGGTGGAGTTGCTGAGCCCCTGAAGGTTTCACCGTGGAAGGCAGAGTAGCTGAGCTCCTTGAGTCCTTGGAGGTCTCACAGTGGTTGCTGAGCTCCTGGAGCCCCGGATGTCTCACAGCAGAAGGTGGAATTGCTGAGCCCGTGTAGATCTCCTGGAGGAAGGTGGAGTTGCTGAGCTGGAGCTGCGGAGGTCACATGGAAGGTGGAGTTGTTGAGATGCTGGAGCCCGTCGAGGTCACACAATGGAAAGTGGAGTCACAAAGGTTTCATGGTGGAAGGTGGAGTTGCTGAGCCCTCAGACCCCCATGGAGGTCTCACAGTAAAAGAGGTACTGAGTTTCTGGAGCCCTTGGAGGTCTCACACTGAAAGGTGGAATTTCTGAGCCCCTGGAGCCTGCTGAAGATCTAATAGGAAGGGGGGGGGAGGAGAAGTTGCTGATCTGGAGGTTTTACAGTAGAAGGTGGAAACACTGACCACCTGGAGCCCCTGGAGGTCTCACAGCGGAATGTAGAGTTGGCAAGTCCCTGGAGTTCTCACAGTAGAAGGTGGAGTTGCTGAGCTTCTGAAGCTCCCAGTGGTCTCAATGAAAGGTGGAGTTACAAAGCTCCTGAAGCTCCCAGAGGTCTTGCGGTGCAAGGTGGAGTTTCTGAGTTCCTGAAGCATCCAGAGGCCTCATGGTGAAAGGTGGAGTTGCTGAGCTCCTGGAGCCCCCAGAGGTCTCAGTGGATGGAGATGTTGCTGAACCCTCAGAGCCCCCTGAAGGTCTCACAGTGGAAGGTAGAGTTGCTGAGCTCCTGGAGCCCCCGGAGGTTTCACGATGGTTGCATGTAAGATGGAGTTGCTCACCTCCAGGAGTCCCCAGAGGTCTCACAGTGGATGGGGATGTTGCTAAACCCTCAGAGCCCCCTGAAGGTCTCGCAGTGGAAGGTAGAGTTGCTGAGCTCCTGGAGCCCCTGGAGGTTTCACGATGGTTGTATGTAAGATGGAGTTGCTCACCTCCAGGAGTCCCCAGAGGTCTCAGTGAATGGAGATGTTGCTAAACCCTCAGAGCCCCCTGAAGGTCTCGCAGTGGAAGGTAGAGTTGCTGAGCTCCTGGAGCCCCCGGAGGTTTCACGATGGTTGCATGTAAGATGGAGTTGCTCACCTTCAGGAGTCCCCAGGGGTCACACAGTGGATGGGGATGTTGCTGAACCCTCAGAGCCCCCACAAAGTCTCACACTGGAAGGTGGAAGTGCTGAGCTCCTGGAGGTCTCACAGTGGACAGTGAAGTTGCTGAACTCTCACAGCCCTCTGAAGGTCTCGCAGTGAAAGGTAGAGTTACTAAGCTCCTGGAGGCCTCATGGCGGTTGCTGAGCTCCTGGAGCCCCCTGGAGGTCCCAGAGTTGAAGGTGGAATTGCTGATCTCCTGGAGCCCCCAGAGGTTGGACTGTGTGAAGTGGAAATGTTGGGTTAGCAGTCATCTGTGGATATTTTCCCCGGGGGAGGCGGCACATCTCCTGTAAATTCATCTTCATTATCCCCACTGTACACAGAACACAGGAGGCCGCAGACTGACATTAATCTATATTAGGTGGTGATAATCTATTATCCAATCCAGCCAGAGCAATGAACATGCCGGTTATCTCTTCTCTGTGGATCTGTTGCAGGAGGGAAACATCCCCCATTACAGGCATTGAACAGAGGGACTGCTGGATACATGAGGACATCAATGCCTCGTGCCTCAGAGATGCCTGGAGCAAATATGACAAAAGCTGAGACCGTTCAAATCTGGGTGTAAAATAAATGTAATGCCAGGGAGATGCCTTCATAATGAGTGTGAGTGGAGAGCCAAGTCTGTATGAGGTGTGAGAAAAGCCCAAATCCACCCCAATGTGACATCTATGTGACTCAGAAAATACCAACTCATCAGCATGGGATCTGACTTTTTTTTACATTTATTTATATTAAACTGGGAATTATTATAATACAGGATTTATATGGTGCCAACAGTTTGCGCAGCGCTTTACAACCTGAGGGCAGACAGAAGTTACCATACAATTCAATACAGGAGGAATCCGAGGGCCCTGCAAATAGAAGTAAAATAATCTTATAGGTACGGGGATCTATTCCAGGAACACACATTCTATATTACAGAGTGCAGAGATTCATGCCAAGCAATCGGGATCCGTCTTTGTCAGCTGCCTTTAGTAAACTGAAATCCGATTGGCCACTGTAGAGTTCTGCAGATTTTATTGTAGAAAATAAGATGGGAATGTGTCCAGTGTTCCCAATTTATAGAAGGTGTTATACCATTGTCACTCAGCAGGGGGTGGCACATCTCTCCTGTAGAAGGAGGCCACCATACTATAAACCGAATTTCTGCAGAATCCTCGTTCACATCATCCAGCAACCTGAGACTTAATAATTCTGTGTACTGTATGTAGATCAGGAGCCTAGACATGGTCCCCAGCCCTCCAGGACCCCCAAAATGCCAAGTTGTCCGGATTTCCTGCACCCTCCACAGGTCTTTCAGCATTGCTGTCTTATGCCGCGTACACACGAGGGGACTTTACGGCAGACTTTGCCCGGCGGACGGGATTTAGTCGGACAATTCGATCGTGTGTGGGTTCCAGCGGACTTTGTTTTCTCAAAAGTTGGACGGACTTAGATTTGAAACATGTTTTAAATCTTTTTTTTTTTTTTTTCTTCCCATCAGCTCATCCCCCACAGTTATTACCTTTTGTCTCCACTTGACCCTCCCTTCTAGATTGTAAGCTCTAACGAGCAGGGCTCTCTGATCCCTCCTGTATGGATTTGTATTGTAAGTGTACTGTCTGCCCTCATGTTGTAAAGCGCTGCGCAAACTGTTGGCGCTATATAAATCCTGTATAATAATAATAATAATAATCTATCCGTCGAACTCGAGTCTGGTCGAAAAGTCCGCTCGTCTGTGTGCTAGTTCGACGGGCAAAAACCCACGTTAGGGCAGCTATTGGCTACTGGCTATAAACTTCCTTGTTTTAGTCCGGTGTACGTCATCACGTACGAATTCGATGGACTTTGGTGGATTGTGTGTAGGCAAGTCCGTTCATTCTGAAAGTCAGTCGAAAAGTCCACCGGGCAAAGTCTGCCGTAAAGTCCGCCTGTGTGCAAGGGCCCTATAAAAGCACCACAGCAATTCTGTGTGAAGGGAGTTCTCTAAACATGACCTGCAGACCAGAGAGGAGCAACACGGGTGTATATTAGGGGTGGCCAAAAGCCGTCCTCAAGGGCCGAATATCAGCCGGGATAGCTATATTACCCAAATAAACCTAAATTCCCATTGACACAAATGATCTTTTTAACTATCTGTAAGGGGGGAGTTATCTGAGAGGCAGAAATTGCTCACTGCTCAAGGAACCCCTAAAACTTCTGGAGGAACCCTAGGATTCCATGGAACCCTGATTAGGAAACCCTGCTCTAATATATAGGCCGCATGAATGGACCATCTCCTAGACCTGCAGCTCCACGCTGGCACTTAGTGGAAGGTGAAGTCCACATGTCCTCAGTAGTCCCTCCATGACTTGGTGAGGACCCCTGTAGTACACAGGGACGAAGTCCTGTCCTGAGCGGCTGCGCTCTTCTGGGTCAACGCTCTTCAAGATCCTCTCCACCAGCCAGAAGAAATGTCCTTATGCCACGTACACACGATCGGACTTTACGGCATACATTGCCCGGCGGACTTTACGACGGACTTTCCGAATGAACGGACTTGCCTACACACGATCAACCAAAGTCCGATGGATTCGTACGTGATGACACCGGACTAAAACAAGGAAGTTTATAGCCAGTAGCCAATAGCTGCCCTAGGGTTGGTTTTTGTCCGTCGGACTAGCATACAGACGAGCGGACCTTTCGACCAGACTTGAGTCCGTCAGATAGATTTGAAACATGTTTCAAATCTAAGTCTGTCAAACTTTTGAGAACACAAAGTCCGCTGGAGCCCACACACGATCAAATTGTCCGACGAAATCCGGTACGCCGGACCAAGTATGCCGTGAAGTCCGATCGTGTGTACGCGGCATTAGAAGAGATGTTGCGGTGAGGTCCTCAGAGGCAGCCATGGCCCAGAACAAGCTGGTGATGGCAGTATAAGGGACCCTCATGTCTCCTCTGTGATAAAAAAATTGTGGTCGTCTCTATTTCCACCAAAAGATTAGAGAAGATTAGAGAAGTGCCAGAGGTCAGTGGTAGGTAGAGGAGGCAGCCATCTTCAACATTATAGCAGGAAGGAGGCACAGAAAAAGACCATGACCTTCACTGCCGAAGTATAGGGGGGGGGGGGTAGGGGGCACATTTCACCTTGGGCTCTAAAGGCTCTACTGACACTGCAGGTAGGTGATTGGAGGATTAGTGGTTGGTAGTAGCAGGTAAGGTAGGTAGGTATTTTCTAGTTTATTTTGGGCATTTTATAACCTCGTTGGTGTTATTTTTTATTGCAAATTTGTGGCAGCAGGAAATTTACTTTCATTCCTGATCTCACCCACCTCCCCTGGCTGCGGGTTAGACCTACTTTCCTGAATATTACTAGACGTCCTGTGCCGGGAACAATGGAAGATTCATCCGTCTTTAACGAGACAGAGACATTGTGCTGGGAGGCCTGGGGCTGGGTGCTGTGTGTTCTGTGACACCACACATCCTCCTCCAGTACAATTAACAATACAATTATTATTTATCTATGATTGCAGACCAGCCACGACCGCAGAGATGTACCACCATGTGTCTTCAGCAGGTGGCAGCACCGCTCCACCCTCCTCACCGTCCTCTGACACTGAGAAGTCATTTATTCTCTCGGAGAGACCAGAATAAAATGTTGGGGGTAGTCGCGTGACTCGCAGATGGAGGCTTTGGATTGCAAGTTCTTGGGCCGACATCAGTTCCCCAGCTCTGACACCGGTGCTTGGTAATGACTAACATGGTGACTCCCTGAAACGCCAATAGGAGGAATAGTTAACCTCAGCACTCCAGCTGTGGTGAAACTACAAATCTCATCGTGCCTCTTGGAGTCAGACCTGTGGTTGTCAGTCTTGCAATGTCTCATGGGCAGTGCTGAGACGAGGTCATCTGAAGCCCAAGGCGAACATGCCAAACGGCGCCCCCCCAACACATCTTCCCCCTACACCCCCCACTCAATTCCCCCCTGCCAGCACAAATCCCCCAATCATCCCTACTAGCAAATCCCCCCCCCCCAAAAAAAATTCCCCCTCCTAGTAGGGATGCACCAAAATTTTGGCCACCAAAAATTATCAGCCGAAAATTGGGTTTTCAGCGTTGTGCCGAAAGAAAAAAAAATAAGGGCCAATATTGGCTGGTGAAAAAGCCTGCGATTTTAACTTACATGTGGTGTGTTTTTCATAGATCATGTGACTCAAAAAATGCATAAAAAACACAACACAGGTGCATTTTTGATGCGTTTTTTAATAGGGAGGTGCGGTTTGCCAAAAATGCCGCATGTAGGATTTTTAACACCGTATCAAAAGGTGCCGATAATGGCTGACTATAAATTCATATTCATTTCAATTCATGATATTAATGAAAAAGTCGATTGCAATACAATTATTTATAAAAATATATATATTTTAAAAAAAAACATCAATTTCGGTTTTCAGCCAAGTGCATCCTGAATTTTCGGTTTTGACACCAAAATTTTAATTTCAGTGCACCATTACTTCCTAGCACAATTCCCTTTCCTCACTCTACCATATCACTTCTTCTAGCACAAAACCACAAATTTCCTTTTCTTTTCTGGAATAATTCTTACCCCTCTGCCCCCAAATTCCCTCTCCCAACACAAATCCCCCCCCCAATCTACTCGAATCACCCCTCCCCCCCACCTCACATGATACCACAGTGCCCAGGGCTGATGCCCTTCCTGCCCACCCTTTTCCCCAGCCCTGCTCATGGGACTTGTAGTTTCACAGCAGCTGGAGTTGTCTACCTCCTGTTCTATAGCGTGGCAGGCCACTGGACAAGGTGCCCCATATTGCCATAGACTGCTGTGTACAATGTGTGGAATGCCCTGCTCGCCGGTCACATGAACATAAAAACACATCCTGCTAGAGCCAGCAGATGAGAAGTGTCTGGTATCGCCTAACCTGTGAAAATAGCTGAGATGATAATCTGGTTGTCTCTCATCCAGGTACGATAGTTTAATGAATAGTAATACTTCTCCTTCCATATCTCATCAACACATGGCAGCACTGATATGTGACAATAATGAGTGCTTGTGTAGGTTCTCCTCTATTACCTCAGTTGGTCATTTCTGCTGTTTATGGTGATTCATAGTGTTGGTGTGAGCGCTGCGCATTGTGGGGCCAAAAGAAACAAAGATGGTGAGGAGGGCATATCTGAATTACGAGAGAAAAAGGTGTGTCTGACCTGTGACAACATCTGATGAGCCTCTCCGGGAACATGATAATGAATTAAGAACAATCTGCAGCAAAATTTCTGACAGAATGGAAATTTCACCAAAGCATGTGGTCAGATTGATGCTCTTTTTATAATATTGGAAGGTTTGTGGGTGATGGGTTCCTCAGAGGCAAATGAGAATGTGAATCTCGCCACCATACAGTGCTCTTCAGCTTTTATCAATTCCCAGTATCGAGCAAAAACTTTAATGGATATTACATCTTGTCCAATGAAGAAGCTGGACATCGGGGCTCCAACTGGATTTCATTGCTTGTCCAAGTTGGACATCACCACTTGTCCAATGAAGAAGGTGGACATCACCACTTGTGCAGGGAAAAAGGTGGACATCATGGCTCTTACAGCGAAAAATCTGGACATCACCACTCATCTAAAAGCTGGACATCACGGCTTGTCCAACAAGTGGGCATCACCACTTGTCCAATGAAGACAATGGACATCACCACTTGTCCAATGAAGACAATGGACATCACCACTTGTCCAATGAAGACAATGGACTTCACCACTTGTCCAATGAAGACAATGGACTTCACCTCTTGTCCAATGAAGAAGCTAGACATCACCACTCATCCAGTGAAGAAGCTGGACATCACCACTTGTCCAATTAAGAAAGTGGACATCATCGCTTGTCCAATGAAGAAGGTGGACATTATGGCTCGATCAATGAAGAAGCTGGAAATCACCATTCATCTAATGAAGACAATTGACATCATGGCTTGCCCAATGAAGAAGGTGGACTTCACCACTTGCCCAATGAAAAAGGTGGACTTCACCACTTGCCCAATGAAAAAGGTGGACTTCACCACTTGCCCAATGAAGAAGGTGGACGTCACCACTTGCCCAATGAAGAAGGTGGACTTCACCACTTGCCCAATGAAATAGGTGGACTTCACCACTTGCCCAATGAAGAAGGTGGACTTCACCACTTGCCCAATGAAGAAGGTGGACTTCACCACTTGCCCAATGAAGAAGGTGGACTTCACCACTTGCCCAATGAAGAAGGTGGACATCACCACTTGCCCAATGAAGAAGGTGGACATCACCACTTGCCCAATGAAGAAGGTGGACATCATGGCTCATCCAGTGAAAAATCTGGAAATCACCACTCATCTAATAAAAATGATGGACAACATGGCTTGCCCAATGCAGAAGTTGGACATCACTGCTCATCCAGGGAAGAAGCTGGAAGTGCTGCACTGGACTTGGTTGAGGGAACACGGGTCAATGTGGATTTCTATCATGACGGCTTCAAAAAAAGCCTGACTATCATTGGCAGAAATGTTGAGTTATCTGGTGAATATTTGTAACTGAAGAGCAAGCTCTAAGAGTTATTTTTGTTTTTATGAATGGAAGTGTTTCCATCCAGTCACAATTCATAGACATGGAAACGTTTCTTTCATTCAGCGCTCCCCATGCATTGCTTACTGTTGGAGGTATTGTGGCCTGTTCAGCAGACCACCAGCCTTGGAGTACATTATGGAAGGTGTCTATAGATTCCAGGTTTCCTTCTATACGAGGTGGGCACACAGATTACTGGGGTCTCCGGGTGTCTCCTGCTTCTCATATCTGGCCTTTTCCTGTCTGCAGACATTACCCAGCTATCCTCTGCTGCCCTCAGTAGTTCCCTTTATTGACTTCTGTAACAAACATCTATAGCAGATGCTTTTCTCTCCACCCTGAGCTGGATTCATGGATCTCCCTCCCTACTCCCTGAGCCAATGTCTTCTGGGCGCTGCACAGGCTGCCATTGTTATATCGTATAAAGTTTCATCATTTGGGTTCCTCGTCTTATTTCTTCTGTCCCACAGGATCTCCCTTATGCCGGATTCCTGGAGAGATCTCACCAATGGAACTCTCTTTATGTGACAAAATCATCAAAGTTTCTCCAATTTAAAGTATTTTGTAAGATATCGGGGTGATTCAAATCAAGTGGTGCATGCGATTTTAGGAAAACGTGTCAGTCCAGACTGCATTTTAAGGGCATGACAGCCCACTTTTATTTAATGGAAACGAAAAACTTCAAACAAACAGTAATCTTCCCTCACAGGGGGTTCCACCATCACTATATAAACACACCCTTCAGCCTCCTGGTTTACTCACTGTCAGCTTCGTGCTGTTCGGACGCGGATCTCCCGCTACAGACGTGCCACCTGCAGCCTTAGATTCCGAGACCTCCTGTCTCTTTCTCCTGGAGCCGTCTCCTACTGGGACCTTCCCGACCTCCTAGACCAGACTTGCTGTCTGCCGGGCGGAGCGGTCTCCATGTCTGAGCCCTGAGCTCTATCCTTGGGATGCATGAGAACCCCGCCCACAAGTGTGCAGTCGGCATGCCTGCTTCTGCCACAGTCAGGCGTATATTGCTAATCCACAGCGTGACACGGAGTCACCTCTCCACAATTTGCAGAAATATTACAAGTATTACCCTGAGTTGGGGGGGGAGCATGTAGTAGGATGAGGCTTGGGGAATGTCATTTTGACTTGCTGGCCCCACCTTGGACCTCATTTATCTTCAGTGACCGCATGGCCTCCATGTCACCTCCTCACCGGCGGCGGTGTCTTTATTCAAATTCACCAACTATGAAATTAGTTTGTCAATTTTTATACCAATTTTAAATTGGATGATAAGTCCTCTCTGCGTACAGAACACCCTCCCTCGTTCCACTCCTCATACACTGCATTATGCCCTGTACTCACGATCGGACATTGATCGGACATTGATCGGACATTCCGACCACAAAATCCGTTCAATTTTTTCCAACCGATTTTAGGCCAAACTTGTCTTGCATACACATGGTCACACAAAGTTGTCGGAAAATCCGATCGTTCTGAACGCGGTGACGTAAAACACGTACGTTGGGACTATAAACGGGGCAGTAGCCAATAAGCTTTCGTCTCTTAATTTATTCTGAGCATGCGTGGCACTTTGTGCGTCGGATTTGTGTACACACAATCGGAATGTAAACGATCGGATTTTGCTGTTGGAAAATTTTATATCCTGCTCTCAAACTTTGTGTGTCGGAAATTCCGATGGAAAAAGTCCGATGGAGCCCACACACGATTGGAATTCCCGACAACAAGCTCCGATCGCACATATTCTGTTCGAAAATCCGACCGTGTGTACAGGGCATTAGAGTGTGAGCTCCTGTGCTTCATTCTGTGTCTGCCGAACACTGTTCATTTTTGTGTATCTGTTATTTCCACTGATTGTGCAGTATGATGGCGTATGTTGGTGCTATAAAGAATAGTGATAATGGTGTCCTGTGTGCTGTAGATGAAGTTCTTAGTCTCGTCATCTGGCCGCTGTCACCCGGCAGAAAGCCGCGCTCGCCGTATTTACCCGGTAAAATTAGCTGTTTAATTACTGTGATCCGGAGTGTGCCGGACCTGCCGTGACGGTGCGGAATGCTCAGCATGATGATTATCTGATACAGCTCGGCACTCCGCTCTAATGATGATTTATTGATGAAAAGGTGCAATCAGGAGCTTGTCCTGGAGGTCTGAGGAAAATAAGATGGCGTGCTGCAGCAGAAACCTCCGCCATGTCTTCTCTGCATACTGCTGGGAGTGTCAGTATTCAGCGTCTCATGAGGTGTCAGTATGTGGTGTCCTGTATGGTGTGAGTATGTGGTGTCCTGTATGGTGTCAGTATGTGATGGGGTGTCAGTATGCGGTGTCCTGTATGGTGTCAGTATGCGGTGTCCTGTATGATGTCAGTATGCGGTGTCCTGTATGGTGTCAGTATGCGGTGTCCTGTATGGTGTCAGTATGCGGTGTCCTGTATGGTGTCAGTATGCGGTGTCCTGTATGGTGTCAGTATGTGGTGGGGTGTCAGTATGCGGTGTCCTGTATGGTGTCAGTATGCGGTGTCCTGTATGGTGTCAGTATGCGGTGTCCTGTATGGTGTCAGTATGCGGTGTCCTGTATGATGTCAGTATGCGGTGTCCTGTATGGTGTCAGTATGTGGTGGGGTGTCAGTATGCGGTGTCCTGTATGGTGTCAGTATGCGGTGTCCTGTATGGTGTCAGTATGCGGTGTCCTGTATGGTGTCAGTATGCGGTGTCCTGTATGGTGTCAGTATGCGGTGTCCTGTATGATGTCAGTATGCGGTGTCCTGTATGGTGTCAGTATGTGGTGGGGTGTCAGTATGCGGTGTCCTGTATGGTGTCAGTATGCGGTGTCCTGTATGATGTCAGTATGCGGTGTCCTGTATGGTGTCAGTATGTGGTGGGGTGTCAGTATGCGGTGTCCTGTATGGTGTCAGTATGCGGTGTCCTGTATGGTGTCAGTATGCGGTGTCCTGTATGGTGTCAGTATGTGATGGGGTGTCAGTATGCGGTGTCCTGTATGGTGTCAGTATGCGGTGTCCTGTATGGTGTCAGTATGTGGTGTCCTGTATGGTGTCAGTATGCGGTGTCCTGTATGGTGTCAGTATGTGGTGTCCTGTATGGTGTCAGTATGCGGTGTCCTGTATGGTGTCAGTATGCGGTGTCCTGTATGGTGTCAGTATGCGGTGTCCCGTATGGTGTCAGTATGCGGTGTCCTGTATGATGTCAGTATGCGGTGTCCTGTATGGTGTCAGTATGCGGTGTCCTGTATGGTGTCAGTATGTGGTGTCCTGTATGGTGTCAGTATGCGGTGTCCTGTATGATGTCAGTATGCGGTGTCCTGTATGGTGTCAGTATGCGGTGTCCTGTATGGTGTCAGTATGTGGTGTCCTGTATGGTGTCAGTATGTGATGGGGTGTCAGTATGCGGTGTCCTGTATGGTGTCAGTATGCGGTGTCCTGTATGGTGTCAGTATGTGGTGTCCTGTATGGTGTCAGTATGCGGTGTCCTGTATGGTGTCAGTATGTGATGGGGTGTCAGTATGCGGTGTCCTGTATGGTGTCAGTATGCGGTGTCCTGTATGGTGTCAGTATGTGATGGGGTGTCAGTATGCGGTGTCCTGTATGGTGTCAGTATGCGGTGTCCTGTATGGTGTCAGTATGTGGTGTCCTGTATGGTGTCAGTATGCGGTGTCCTGTATGGTGTCAGTATGTGGTGTCCTGTATGGTGTCAGTATGCGGTGTCCTGTATGGTGTCAGTATGCGGTGTCCTGTATGGTGTCAGTATGCGGTGTCCTGTATGGTGTCAGTATGTGGTGTCCTGTATGGTGTCAGTATGCGGTGTCCTGTATGGTGTCAGTATGTGGTGTCCTGTATGGTGTCAGTATGCGGTGTCCTGTATGGTGTCAGTATGCGGTGTCCTGTATGGTGTCAGTATGTGGTGTCCTGTATGGTGTCCTGTATGCGGTGTCCTGTATGGTGTCAGTATGCGGTGTGCTGTATGGTGTCAGTATGCGGTGTCCTGTATGGTGTCAGTATGCGGTGTCCTGTATGATGTCAGTATGCGGTGTCCTGTATGGTGTCAGTATGCGGTGTCCTGTATGGTGTCAGTATGCGGTGTCCTGTATGATGTCAGTATGCGGTGTCCTGTATGATGTCAGTATGCGGTGTCCTGTATGGTGTCAGTATGTGGTGTCCTGTATGGTGTCAGTATGCGGTGTCCTGTATGATGTCAGTATGCGGTGTCCTGTATGGTGTCAGTATGCGGTGTCCTGTATGGTGTCAGTATGTGGTGTCCTGTATGGTGTCAGTATGCGGTGTCCTGTATGGTGTCAGTATGCGGTGTCCTGTATGGTGTCAGTATGCGGTGTCCCGTATGGTGTCAGTATGCGGTGTCCTGTATGGTGTCAGTATGCGGTGTCCTGTATGGTGTCAGTATGCGGTGTCCTGTATGATGTCAGTATGCGGTGTCCTGTATGATGTCAGTATGCGGTGTCCTGTATGGTGTCAGTATGTGGTGTCCTGTATGGTGTCAGTATGCGGTGTCCTGTATGGTGTCAGTATGCGGTGTCCTGTATGATGTCAGTATGCGGTGTCCTGTATGGTGTCAGTATGCGGTGTCCTGTATGATGTCAGTATGCGGTGTCCTGTATGATGTCAGTATGCGGTGTCCTGTATGGTGTCAGCATGTGGTGTCCTGTATGATGTCAGTATGTGGTGTCCTGTATGGTGTCAGTATGTGGTGTCCTGTATGGTGTCAGTATGCGGTGTCCTGTATGGTGTCAGTATGCGGTGTCCTGTATGGTGTCAGTATGCGGTGTCCTGTATGGTGTCAGTATGCGGTGTCCTGTATGGTGTCAGTATGTGGTGTCCTGTATGGTGTCAGTATGTGGTGTCCTGTATGGTGTCAGTATGCGGTGTCCTGTATGGTGTCAGTATGCGGTGTCCTGTATGGTGTCAGTTTGTGGTGTCCTGTATGGTGTCAGTATGTGATGGGGTGTCAGTATGCGGTGTCCTGTATGATGTCAGTATGCGGTGTCCCGTATGGTGTCAGTATGCGGTGTCCTGTATGGTGTCAGTATGTGATGGGGTGTCAGTATGCGGTGTCCTGTATGGTGTCAGTATGCGGTGTCCTGTATGGTGTCAGTATGCGGTGTCCTGTATGGTGTGAGTATGTGGTGTCCTGTATGGTGTCAGTATGTGATGGGGTGTCAGTATGCGGTGTCCTGTATGATGTCAGTATGTGATGGGGTGTCAGTATGCGGTGTCCTGTATGGTGTCAGTATGCGGTGTCCCGTATGGTGTCAGTATGCGGTGTCCTGTATGGTGTCAGTATGTGATGGGGTGTCAGTATGCGGTGTCCTGTATGATGTCAGTATGCGGTGTCCCGTATGGTGTCAGTATGCGGTGTCCTGTATGGTGTCAGTATGTGATGGGGTGTCAGTATGTGGTGTCCTGTATGATGTCAGTATGCGGTGTCCCGTATGGTGTCAGTATGCGGTGTCCTGTATGGTGTCAGTATGTGATGGGGTGTCAGTATGCGGTGTCCTGTATGATGTCAGTATGCGGTGTCCCGTATGGTGTCAGTATGCGGTGTCCTGTATGGTGTCAGTATGTGATGGGGTGTCAGTATGTGGTGTCCTGTATGGTGTCAGTATGCGGTGTCCCATATGGTGTCAGTATGTGGTGTCCCGTATGGTGTCAGTATGCGGTGTCCTGTATGGTGTCAGTATGCGGTGTCCTGTATGGTGTCAGTATGCGGTGTCCTGTATGGTGTCAGTTTGCGGTGTCCTGTATGGTGTCAGTATGCGGTGTCCTGTATGGTGTCAGTATGCGGTGTCCTGTATGGTGTCAGTATGCGGTGTCCTGTATGGTGTCAGTTTGCGGTGTCCTGTATGGTGTCAGTATGTGATGGGGTGTCAGTATGCGGTGTCCTGTATGGTGTCAGTATGTGATGGGGTGTCAGTATGCGGTGTCCTGTATGGTGTCAGTATGTGGTGTCCTGTATGGTGTCAGTATGCGGTGTCCTGTATGGTGTCCTGTATGTGGTGTCCTGTATGGTGTCAGTATGTGATGGGGTGTCAGTATGCGGTGTCCTGTATGGTGTCAGTATGTGGTGTCCTGTATGGTGTCAGTATGCGGTGTCCTGTATGGTGTCAGTATGCGGTGTCCTGTATGGTGTCAGTATGCGGTGTCCTGTATGGTGTCAGTTTGCGGTGTCCTGTATGGTGTCAGTATGTGATGGGGTGTCAGTATGCGGTGTCCTGTATGGTGTCAGTATGTGATGGGGTGTCAGTATGCGGTGTCCTGTATGGTGTCAGTATGTGGTGTCCTGTATGGTGTCAGTATGCGGTGTCCTGTATGGTGTCCTGTATGTGGTGTCCTGTATGGTGTCAGTATGTGATGGGGTGTCAGTATGCGGTGTCCTGTATGGTGTCAGTATGCGGTGTCCTGTATGGTGTCAGTATGCGGTGTCCCGTATGGTGTCAGTATGCGGTGTCCTGTATGGTGTCAGTATGCGGTGTCCTGTATGATGTCAGTATGCGGTGTCCTGTATGATGTCAGTATGCGGTGTCCTGTATGGTGTCCTGTATGCGGTGTCCTGGATGGTGTCAGTATGTGGTGTCCCGTATGGTGTCAGTATGCGGTGTCCTGTATGGTGTCAGTATGTGGTGTCCTGTATGGTGTCAGTATGTGGTGTCCCGTATGGTGTCAGTATGCGGTGTCCTGTATGGTGTCAGTATGCGGTGTCCTGTATGATGTCAGTATGCGGTGTCCTGTATGATGTCAGTATGCGGTGTCCTGTATGGTGTCAGTATGCGGTGTCCTGTATGGTGTCCTGTATGCGGTGTCCTGTATGGTGTCAGTATGTGGTGTCCCGTATGGTGTCAGTATGTGATGGGGTGTCAGTATGCGGTGTCCTGTATGGTGTCAGTATGCGGTGTCCTGTATGGTGTCAGTATGTGATGGGGTGTCAGTATGCGGTGTCCTGTATGGTGTCAGTATGCGGTGTCCTGTATGGTGTCAGTATGCGGTGTCCTGTATGGTGTCAGTATGCGGTGTCCTGTATGGTGTCAGTATGCGGTGTCCTGTATGGTGTCCTGTATGTGGTGTCCTGTATGGTGTCAGTATGTGATGGGGTGTCAGTATGCGGTGTCCTGTATGGTGTCAGTATGTGGTGTCCTGTATGGTGTCAGTATGCGGTGTCCTGTATGGTGTCAGTATGCGGTGTCCTGTATAGTGTCAGTATGTGATGGGGTGTCAGTATGCGGTGTCCTGTATAGTGTCAGTATGTGATGGGGTGTCAGTATGCGGTGTCCTGTATGGTGTCAGTATGTGATGGGGTGTCAGTATGCGGTGTCCTGTATGATGTCAGTATGTTTTGTCCATTAAGGGGACCACATTGGGGCAATTTGTCTGGGATGAGGGAAGGGAACCATATTGGGGTAGTTTGGTTGGGATGAGGGAAGGGAACCATATTGGGGTAGTTTGGTTGGGATGAGGGAAGAGGACCATATTGGGGTAGTTTGGTTGGGATGAGGGAAGGGGACCATATTGGGGTAGTTTGGTTGGGATGAGGGAAGGGGACCATATTGGGGTAGTTTGGTTGGGATGAGGGAAGGGGACCATATTGGGGTAATTTGGTTGGGATGAGGGAAGGGGTCCATATTGGGGTAGTTTGGTTGGGATGAGGGAAGGGGACCATATTGGGGTAGTTTGTTTGGGATGAGGGAAGGGGACCATATTGGGGTAGTTTGGTTGGGATGAGGGAAGGGGACCATATTGGGGTAATTTGGTTGGGATGAGGGAAGGGGTCCATATTGGGGTAGTTTGGTTGGGATGAGGGAAGGGGACCATATTGGGGTAGTTTGTTTGGGATGAGGGAAGGGGACCATATTGGGGTAGTTTGGTTGGGATGAGGGAAGGGGACCATATTGGGGTAATTTGGTTGGGATGAGGGAAGGGGACCATATTGGGGTAGTTTGGTTGGGATGAGGGAAGGGGACCATATTGGGGTAGTTTGGGATGAGGGAAGGGCACCATATTGGGGTAGTTTGGTTGGGATGAGGGAAGGGCACCATATTGGGGTAGTTTGGTTGGAATGAGGGAAAGGCACCATATTGGAATAGTTTGGCTTGTACAGAGAAAGGGGACCCTATTGGGATAATTTGTCCAGAGTGGGAGAAGAGGACCATATTGAGGTAATTTGGTTGGTATGTAGGTAGGAATTGCATTTGGGGATTTGTCTGGGATGGATGAAGGGGACCATATTGGGGTAATTTGGTTGGGGTGAGGGAAGGGGACCATATTGGGGTAGTTTGGGATGAGGGAAGGGGACCATATTGGGGTAGTTTGGTTGGGATGAGGGAAGGGGACCATATTGGGGTAGTTTGGGATGAGGGAAGGGGACCATATTGGGGTAATTTGGTTGGGGTGAGGGAAGGGGACCATATTGGGGTAGTTTGGTTGGAATGAGGGAAAGGCACCATATTGGAATAGTTTGTCTTGTACAGAGAAAGGGGACCCTATTGGGATAATTTGTCCAGAGTGGGAGAAGAGGACCATATTGAGGTAATTTGGTTGGTATGTAGGTAGGAATTGAATTTGGGGATTTGTCTGGGATGGATGAAGGGGACCATATTGGGGTAATTTGGTTGGGGTGAGGGAAGGGGACCATATTGGGGTAGTTTGGTTTGTATAGAGAAAGGGGCCCTATTGGGGTAATTTGTCCAGAGTGGAAGAAGGGGACCATATTGAGGTAATTTGGTTGGTTTAGAGGAAGGGATTGCATTTGGGGATTTGTCTGGGACAGAGAAAGGGAACCATGTTGGGGTAATTTGGTTTGTATGGAGGAAGCCGTTGCATGTGGGAATTTGTCTGGGATGGAGGAAGGGGACCATATTGGGGTAATTTGGTTGGGATGAGGGAAGGGGACCATACTAGGGTCATTTGATACAGAGTAAGGGGACCCTATTGGGGTAATTTGTCTGGGATGGAGGAAGGGGACCATATTGGGGTAATTTGGTTGGTATGGAGAAAGAAGTTGGGAATTTTGCTGAGATGGAGGAAGGGAACCATATTGGGGTCATTTGGTTGGGATGAGGGAAGGGGACCATATTAGGGTCATTTGGTTGGTACAGAGTAAGGGGACCCTATTGGGGTAATTTGTCCAGGGTGGAAGAAGGGGACCATATTGAGGTCATTTGGTTGGTATGGAGGAGGGCATTGCATTTGTGAATTTGTCTGGGGTGTAGGAAGGGGACCATATTGGGGTAATTTGGTTAGTATGGAGGAAGCTGTTGCATTTGGAAGTTTAGCTGAGATAGGGGAAGGGGACCATATTGTGGTCATTTTGGTTTGGATGAGGGAAGGGGGTCATATTAAGGTAATTTTGTGGGTATGGAGGAAGGGGTTGCATGCAGGAATTTGTCTGGGGTGTAGGAAGGGGACCATATTGGGGTAATTTGTCTAGGATGAAGGAAGGGAACCATATTGGGGTAATATGTCCGAGATGGAGTTAGTGGGCCATATTGGGATAATCTATACAGGATGAAGGAAGGGGACCATATTGGCATATTTTGTTGGCGTGGAAAAAGAGCCGTATTTGGGAATTTGTTCAGGTGGATGAAGGGGACCATACTGGGGATACTTTGGTTGGTATGGAGAATGGAGTTTGGCTGGGATAAAGAAATGGGACCATATTAGAAAGTTTTGTTTGGGATAGAGAAAGGGAACCATATTGGGGTATTTTGTGCAGCATGTAGGAAGGGGGCTATATTTGAGTAAGTTGTCCAGCATGGAGCAAGGGGACAATATTGGGTCAATTTGTCTGGGTTCGGAGAAGGGTAACATATTGGGATAATTTGGTTGGTATGGAGGAAGGGGTTGGATTTGGGAATTTGTCTGGGATGGAAGAAGAGGACCATGTTGGGGTATATTGTCTGGGATGAAGGAAGAGGTCATATTTGGAGATTTGGCCATGGTGGATAAAGGGGCGGTGGGGGATGGAAGATATTAATCTTTGTCCTGTTGCCATTTCTCATGGGTGCCGAGTGGCAGAAGTGCATGTTCTTCATGGTGGAATGTTCTGGTATCTAGCAGGATTATCCGTGACCTGGGAATTCTTCTCAGCCTTCAGTCATAGTGTCCTCTCCTTTATTGTGGTCTCTGGTATGGTCACACGTCTGGGGGCCGTGGCCCTGGCAGGACAGCTGCTGTAAGGTGTGAAACATCACTTCTAAGGTCGAGCTCTCAGCAGACTTGGCCACTTGGCGCCTGCAGTCACAGCGTGTCACATTGTGAGGCCATGGGGGAAGTTATCTATCTCACCGGTTCAGAGGGGAGTAGAAATGAGCTATTATTGTTCCCTTCCACCCCCTGGGCTGGGAGAGATGAGCCCAGGGACTCGGTCCCGCTGGATTCCTCATACTTTAAAGGCCAGAAAATGGAGCTTTTATAGGGGGTTAACCATGTGATTGCTGGGTGTCTCAGAGACATCAGTGGTGGTTCCAGCTGGGAGAGGTGGCAGGATGGAAGCAGAGTCCCCCCTTAGTGTTATTGTATTTTCTGTTTTCTTCGTGTGATGAGGAATTTCATGGCTCCAAAACCTCTCAGAGAAGATAATAAAAGCAGAAAATTGTCCCAGCAGGCGTCCGCAGGCGGCAAAATGCTGAGATGTCACTCTGCACAGATGGAGAGTATTTACTAAAAAGTGCCACAATGTGTATCGCCTGAGATCAACCTTCATGCAGGAAAACCAGTCATCATCTTCATCCTCTTGTGCTAGGATCGCTGCAATGTGATTGGCTACTGGGATGATACAGACACTTTGGGGTGGTGTTAAAGAGGATAAGACTGATCGGAGTATCTATTCACAGTACATATGGGGGGTTCTATTACTGGCCTCCTTCCGAAAATGTGCATTGCCTGGCTGTTATGCTGATTCTCTGTTACTGACCAGGAACAAGAATGAGGATCGGGAAAGTCAGAGGTCCTAATCTGCTTGCTTGTTCTGGGTCAGTAACACAAGGTATTGCAGATGGAGGTTCAGCATGACAGGCAGGTAACCATCATTTTCAGAGAGGTTAGAAAAGCAGCCTCTAGGTTTCTGTCACGATGAAGGCTCCCTTTAAGAGCTGGAGTCAGCTGTTTCCAGGGCAGTTCCCGCAACGGCTCCCTCATAACATGGCTGCTCCACAATGATCACCCAGGGCAAGCAGTCATTGTTGTAACAGCTGTGCTGACAGGTCCTCTTTAAGTGCGTGGAAGATGGTAGATGATGGCTCTGTGTCTGTCCATTTGTGAACTTTTTCTGTAACTTTTGCCTGGCTCTTGTTCCACCCGCCATATGAGGAGGAACGGGGAGCCTCACTCAGCAAATAGTTCCATTCCATTGACGCCACCATCAAAATAAGGTCCGGCATCTCATAGGCAAACGTCATTAGATTAGAAACAGAAGATTGAGGAGATTCCGCCATCAACTGCAGGGGATTCCTGAGATGTCACCATCAATAATCTCACTTGTAGCCTGACCTCCTTCCTGCATGGCGTGGAATCATTCTCTGTTGTATATGGTGAGTGTTGGCGCTCCTCCATCTTCTAGTGTTTGGTGCTCCTTCATCTTCTAGTGTTTGGTGCTCCTTCATCTTCTAGCGTTTGGTACTCCTTCATCTTCTAGCGTTTGGTACTCCTTCATCTTCTAGCGTTTGGTACTCCTTCATCTTCTAGCGTTTGGTACTCCTTCATCTTCTAGCATTGGTTCTCCTCCATCTTCTAGTGTTGGTGCTCCTCCACCTTCTAGTGTTTGGTACTCCTTCATCTTCTAGTGTTGGTGCTCCTCCATCTTCTATTGTTGCTGCTCCGCCATCTTCTAGTGTTTGGTGCGCCTCCATCTTCTAGTGTTTGGTTCTCCTCCATCTTCTATTGTTGCTGCTCCGCCATCTTCTAGTGTTTGGTGCGCCTCCATCTTCTAGCGTTGGTGCTCCGCCGTCTTCTAGCGTTGGTGCTCCGCCGTCTTCTAGCGTTGGTGCTCCGCCGTCTTCTAGCGTTGGTGCTCCGCCGTCTTCTAGCGTTGGCGCTCCGCCATCTTCTAGCGTTGGCGCTCTGCCATCTTCTAGCATTGGCATGCCTCCATCTTCTAGCGTTGGCACTCCACCGTCTTCTAGTGTTGACGGTCCGCTGTCTAAAAGCCTTGATGCTCTAACATCTTCTAAGATTGTGGCTGCCTATCAGGTTCCTCATCTCCAACATTACAGAAATCTGAAGAATCAAATCTCATTGGTGTCACATTAGCTTAGTCGGTCAGCTCCTCCCAGCCAGGAGAATTGGCGCTCATTTGTTATTGGCAGCTTAGCCAGTAACTTTTGATTTCACAATCGCATGACTAAGTTTGGCTGATCAATTTCATTCCCGCCCAGGAAATCTACAGCCAGACCAACCATAATGCCTCTGATATGCACTGTGTGGGGCCCGGGGTCCTGTATTCACACATTGAAAATGTTCTGCACATTCTACGGGGATGCTTCTCATGTCTGTGTGTTAGGTCCTGGGTTTTGTTGGATGTAAAACCCAAAATGATCTTTGGCTTCTTCATGATAACGAGTGCAAAGATCTGCAGAAAAATGTGCGGCCAAAGTCATCCTCTAGCTTTCTACAAAATACCAACCCTAGGGGGAGATTTATTAAGAATGGAGCACACAGAATCTGGTGCAGCTCTGCATAGTAACCAATCAGCTTCCAGGTTTTATTGTCAAAGCTTCATTGAAGAACCTAAAGGCAGAAGCTGATTGGTTCCTATGCACAGCTGCACCAGATTCTGTGTGCTCCAGTTTTAGTAGATCTCCCCCACAGTACCAAGGAGCCTGTGATATGAGAAAAAGGAGACGGGTCCTCTTTACCTGATCCCTGGAGAAATCTGAGGTTCTTCCAATTTCTCGGAGATCACAGAAAGATCTGAACGTTGTATCTGCCATGACCCAATTAAAATGTATTTTGTATTGTGTAAATTCTAGATTTTCTGCAATTACTTCCTGCTGACAGGAGTCATCACTTCTCAATCTTAACTAATTATTCCCGAGTGTGCCGAGACTGAGCAACGCCCGGAGACTGACAGAACTCGGCACCAGAATCCGCAATCGCCAACAGCAAAGGCCTCTGGGCCGGTAATTAGCAGCAATTACGGGAGTGTGCGCCTGATTATCCACAGGTGTGAATGACAAACCACTGCTGGCGGTATTAGTGCTGCTAAGTGACGGAATATTACAGAGACTGGTGTGACCTCATCACCCATGTGACTTCATCTCTCATGTGACCTCCTCACCCATGTGACCTCATCACCCATGTGACTTCATCTCTCATGTGACCTCCTCACCCATGTGACTTCATCTCTCATGTGACTTCATCTCTCATGTGACCTCGTCACCCATGTGACTTCATCTCTTATGTGACCTCATCACCCATGTGACTTCATCACCCATGTGACTTCATCTCTCATGTGACCTCCTCACTCATGTGACTTGATCTCTCATGTGACTTCATCTCTCATGTGACCTCATCGCCCATGTGACTTCATCACCCATGTGACTTCATTTGTTATGTGACCTCATCACCCATGTGACTTCATCTCTCATGTGACCTCATCACTCATGTGACTTCATCTCTCATGTGACCTCATCGCCCATGTGACTTCATCTCTCATGTGACCTAATCACCCATGTGACTTCATCTCTCATGTGACCTCATCACCCATGTGACTTCATCTCTCGTGTGACCTCATCACCCATGTGACTTCAACTCTCATGTGACCTCATCTTCATGTGACTTCATCTCTCATGTGACCTCATCACCAATGTGTTGTGGTCATTCAGGTGACTATCTAATAGTTTCTTGAAACGATCGATGTCCCCCGCTGAGACCACCGCCTGTGGAAGGGAATTCCACATCCTTGCGGCTCTTACAGTAAAGAACCCTCTACATAGTTTAAGGTTAGACCTCTTTTCTTCTAATTGTAATGAGTGGCCACGAGTCTTGTTAAACTCCCTTCTGCGAAAAAGTTTTCTCCCTATTGTGGGGTCACCAGTCCGGTATTTGTATATTGTGGGGTCACCAGTCCGGTATTTATATATTGTGGGGTCACCAGTCCGGTATTTGTATATTGTGGGGTCACCAGTCCGGTATTTATATATTGTGGGGTCACCAGTCCGGTATTTATATATTGTGGGGTCACCAGTCCGGTATTTGTATATTGTGGGGTCACCAGTCCGGTATTTATATATTGTGGGGTCACCAGTCCGGTATTTATATATTGTGGGGTCACCAGACCGGTATTTATATATTGTGGGGTCACCAGTCTCGTATTTGTATATTGTGGGGTCACCAGTCCGGTATTTATATATTGTGGGGTCACCAGTCCGGTATTTATATATTGTGGGGTCACCAGTCCGGTATTTATATATTGTGGGGTCACCAGTCCGGTATTTGTATATTGTGGGGTCACCAGTCCGGTATTTATACAATGAAATCATATCCCCTCTCAAGCGTCTCTTCTCCAGAGAGAATAAGTTCAGAGCTCACAACCTTTCCTCATAACTAAGATCCTCCAGACCCTTTATTAGCTTTGTTGCCCTTCTTTGTAGTCGCTCCATTTCCAGTACATCCCTCCTGAGGACTGGTGCCCAGAACTGGACAGCATACTCCAGGTGCGGGCGGACCAGAGTCTTGTAGAGCGGGAGAATTATCGTTTTATCTCTGCAGTTGATCCCCTTTTTAATGCCAATATTCTGTTTGCTTTATTAGCAGCAGCTTGGCATTGCATGTCATTGCTGAGCCTATCATCTACTAGGACCCCCAGGTCCTTCTCCATCCTAGATCCCCCCAGAGGTTCTCCCCCCAGTCTATAGATTGACTTCAGATTTTTACCACCCAAATGCATTATTTTACATTTTTCTACATCAACAACTTAAAGCGGTTGTTTACTCAACTTTCATACTTTAAATCCCATCATGGCTCCCAACATCCCCAAGCTATTGCAATTATCAATTTTTTGCCTACCTGCTTCCTTCCTGTGTTATTGCAATTTTTCCATCGAATGACGTCACAAGCGCATGCGTCGTAACATCGCTAAAATCCGGAAACTCGAGACCAGGCCGGACAGATGCCTGTGTATGTCGGGGCTGCGTCATTTCCTGTTGTAGACGTCAGCCCCGACCTCCCGCGATGGTTCCTGATCATTTTCGTCCCCAAGAGGATCTTGGTTACCATGTGACTCCTACGTCACAGGGTTCATGGAGACAGACGGCGAGACTTTACTGCGCATGCGCTGGATTAACAGGACGAATAGGTACTGTGGGCGGAAGCATTTATCACAGCAGACGCGGAAGACCCACAGTACAGATGGCGCCGGCGAAGACACAAAATAAACGGCGATAGCGCAACAATTTTATACAGTAAGAGAAATGTTTTGTAAAACAAATGAGTGATCGATCGTTTATCAGTGATGATGTCTTTTGGAATATTTGTAAATTTAAATTATTTTTTGAGGGTTTACTATCGTTTTAAGGACAGACCCTCTTTCTGAGATTTGTTGTTTACAAGTTAAAAAACAGTGTACATTTTTTTTCTAATACGCTAGAGAATAAAATGGCGGTCGTTGCAATACTTGCTCTCACACCGTATTTGCCCAGCGGTCTTACAAGCGCACTTTTTTTTGAAAAAATACACTTTTCTGAATTAAAAAATAAAACAACAGTAAAGTTAGCCCCATTTTTTTTATTTTGTGAAAGATAATGTTACACCGAGTAAATTGATACCCAACATGTCATGCTTTAAAATTTCACCCGCTCGTGGAATGGCGACAAACTTTTACCCTTAAAAATCTCCATAGGTGACGTTTAATTATTGCTCTCGCTCTACCGATTGCAGCGATACCTCATGTGTGGTTTGAACACCGTTTTCATATGCGGGCGCTACTCACGTATGTGTTCACTTCTGCACGCGAGCTTGGCGGGACACTTTTAAAAATAGTTTTTTTTTTCTTATTTATTTTACCTTTTTCTTTTTTCTTTTTACACTGTTCTTTAAAAAAATGGTGTCACTTTTATTCCTATTACAAGGAATGTGTCATTTGAACACCATTTACATATGCGGGCGCAACTTGCGTATGCGTTTTCTTTGCTGAGCGAGCTCGCGGGGACGAGGGCACTTTAAAAAAAAAAAATTCTTATTTATTTTATCTATTTTTATGTTATTAAATTGTGTTTTTAAAAATAAAAAATGTGATCACTTTTATTGCTGTCACAAGGAATGTAAACACCCCATGTGACAGTAATAGGAGGTTACAGGTCCTCTTTATGGAGAGATCTGGGGTCTATTATGAATGTAAACACCCCATGTGACAGTAATAGGTGGTGACAGGTCCTCTTTATGGAGAGATCTGGGGTCTATTATGAATGTAAACATCCCATGTGACAGTAATAGGAGGTGACGGGTCCTCTTTATGGAGAGATCTGGGGTCTATAATGAATGTAAACATCCCATGTGACAGTAATAGGAGGTTACAGGTCCTCTTTATGGAGAGATCTGGGGTCTATAATGAATGTAAACATCCGATGTGACAGTAATAGGAGGTGACGGGTCCTCTTTATGGAGAGATCTGGGGTCTATAATGAATGTAAACATCCCATGTGACAGTAATAGGAGGTAACAGGTCCTCTTTATGGAGAGATCTGGGGTCTATTATGAATGTAAACATCCCATGTGACAGTAATAGGAGGTGACAGGTCCTCTTTATGGAGAGATCTGGGGTCTATTATGAATGTAAACATCCCATGTGACAGTAATAGGAGGTGACAGGTCCTCTTTATGGAGAGATCTGGGGTCTATAATGAATGTAAACATCCCATGTGACAGTAATAGGAGGTGACAGGTCCTCTTTATGGAGAGATCTGGAGTCAATAATGAATGTAAACATCCCATGTGACAGTAATAGGAGGTGACAGGTCCTCTTTATGGAGAGATCTGGAGTCTATAATGAATGTAAACATCCCATGTGACAGTAATAGGAGGTGACAGGTCCTCTTTATGGAGAGATCTGGGGTCTATAATGAATGTAAACATCCCATGTGACAGTAATAGGAGGTGACAGGTGCTCTTTATGGAGAGATCTGGGGTCTATAATGAATGTAAACATCCCATGTGACAGTAATAGGAGGTGACAGGTCCTCTTTATGGAGAGATCTGGAGTCTATAATGAATGTAAACATCCCATGTGACAGTAATAGGAGGTAACAGGTCCTCTTTATGGAGAGATCTGGGGTCTATAATGAATGTAAACATCCCATGTGACAGTAATAGGAGGTGACAGGTCCTCTTTATGGAGAGATCTGGGGTCTATAATGAATGTAAACACCCCATGTGACAGTAATAGGGAGTGACAGGTCCTCTTTATGGAGAGATCTGGGGTCTATAATGAATGTAAACATCCCATGTGACAGTAATAGATGGTGACGGGTCCTCTTTATGGAGAGATCTGGGGTCTATAATGAATGTAAATATCCCATGTGACAGTAGTAGGTGGTGACGGGTCCTCTTTATGGAGGGATCTGGGGTCTATAATGTAAACATCCCATGTGACAGTAATAGGAGGTGACAGGTCCTCTTTATGTAGAGATTTGGGGTCTATAATGAATGTAAACATCCCATGTGACAGTAATAGGCGGTGACAGGTCCTCTTTATGTAGAGATTTGGGGTCTATAATGAATGTAAACATCCCATGTGACAGTAATAGGAGGTGGCAGGTCCTCTTTATGGAGAGATCTGGGGTCTATAATGAATGTAAACATCCCATGTGACAGTAATAGGAGGTGGCAGGTCCTCTTTATGGAGAGATCTGGGGTCTATAATGAATGTAAACATCCCATGTGACAGTAATAGACGGTGACAGGTCCTCTTTATGGAGAGATCTGGGGTCTATAATGAATGTAAACATCCCATGTGACAGTAATATGAGGTGGCAGGTCCTCTTTATGGAGAGATCTGGGGTCTATAATGAATGTAAACATCCCATGTGACAGTAATAGGAGGTGACAGGTCCTCTTTATGGAGAGATGTGGGGTCTATAATGTAAACATCCCATGTGACAGTAATAGGAGGTGACAGGTCCTCTTTATGTAGAGATTTGGGGTCTATAATGAATGTAAACATCCCATGTGACAGTAATAGGCGGTGACAGGTCCTCTTTATGTAGAGATTTGGGGTCTATAATGAATGTAAACATCCCATGTGACAGTAATAGGAGGTGACAGGTCCTCTTTATGGAGAGATTTGGGGTCTATAATGAATGTAAACATCCCATGTGACAGTAATAGGAGGTGGCAGGTCCTCTTTATGGAGAGATCTGGGGTCTATAATGAATGTAAACATCCCATGTGACAGTAATAGACGGTGACAGGTCCTCTTTATGGAGAGATCTGGGGTCTATAATGAATGTAAACATCCCATGTGACAGTAATAGGAGGTGGCAGGTCCTCTTTATGGAGAGATCTGGGGTCTATAATGAATGTAAACATCCCATGTGACAGTAATAGGAGGTGACAGGTCCTCTTTATGGAGAGATCTGGGGTCTATAATGAATGTAAACATCCCATGTGACAGTAATAGGAGGTGACAGGTCCTCTTTATGGGGAGATCTGGGGTCTATAATGAATGTAAACATCCCATGTGACAGTAATAGGTGGTGACAGGTCCTCTTTATGGAGAGATCTGGGGTCTATAATGAATGTAAACATCCCATGTGACAGTAATAGGAGGTGACAGGTCCTCTTTCTGTAGAGATTTGGGGTCTATAATGAATGTAAACATCCCATGTGATAGTAATAGGAGGTGACAGGTCCTCTTTATGGAGAGATCTGGGGTCTATAATGAATGTAAACATCCCATGTGACAGTAATAGGAGGTGACAGGTCCTCTTTATGGAGAGATCTGGGGTCTATAATGAATGTAAACATCCCATGTAACAGTAATAGGTGGTGACAGGTCCTCTTTATGGAGAGATCTGGGGTCTATAATGAATGTAAACATCCCATGTGACAGTAATAGGGGGTGACAGGTCCTCTTTATGGAGAGATCTGGGGTCTATAATGAATGTAAACATCCCATGTGACAGTAATAGGAGGTGACAGGTCCTCTTTATGGAGAGATCTGGGGTCTATAATGAATGTAAACATCCCATGTGACAGTAATAGGAGGTGACAGGTCCTCTTTATGGAGAGATGTGGGGTCTATAATGAATGTAAACATCCCATGTGACAGTAATAGGAGGTGACAGGTCCTCTTTATGGAGGGATCTGGGGTCTATAATGAATGTAAACATCCCATGTGACAGTAATAGAAGGTGACAGGTCCTCTTTATGGAGAGATGTGGGGTCTATAATGAATGTAAACATCCCATGTGACAGTAATAGGGGGTGACAGGTCCTCTTTATGGAGAGATCTGGGGTCTATAATGAATGTAAACATCCCATGTGACAGTAATAGGAGGTGACAGGTCCTCTTTATGGAGAGATCTGGGGTCTATAATGAATGTAAACACCCCATGTGACAGTAATAGACGGTGACAGGTCCTCTTTATGAAGAGATCTGGGGTCTATAATGAATGTAAACATCCCATGTGACAGTAATAGGAGGTGACAGGTCCTCTTTATGGAGAGATCTGGGGTCTATAATGAATGTAAACATCCCATGTGACAGTAATAGGAGGTGACAGGTCCTCTTTATGGAGAGATCTGGGGTCTATAATGAATGTAAACATCCCATGTGACAGTAATAGGAGGTGACAGGTCCTCTTTATGGAGAGATCTGGGGTCTATAATGAATGTAAACATCCCATGTGACAGTAATAGGAGGTGACAGGTCCTCTTTATGGAGAGATCTGGGGTCTATAATGAATGTAAACATCCCATGTGACAGTAATAGGAGGTGACAGGTCCTCTTTATGAAGAGATCTGGGGTCTATAATGAATGTAAACATCCCATGTGACAGTAATAGGGGGTGACAGGTCCTCTTTATGGAGAGATCTGGGGTCTATAATGAATATAAACATCCCATGTGACAGTAATAGGAGGTGACAGGTCCTCTTTATGAAGAGATCTGGGGTCTATAATGAATGTAAACATCCCATGTGACAGTAATAGGAGGTGATAGGTCCTCTTTGTGGAGAGATCTGGGGTCTATAATGAATGTAAACATCCCATGTGACAGTAATAGGAGGTGACAGGTCCTCTTTATGGAGAGATCTGGGGTCTATAATGAAAGTAAACATCCCATGTGACAGTAATAGACGGTGACAGGTCCTCTTTATGGAGAGATCTGGGGTCTATAATGAATGTAAACATCCCATGTGACAGTAATAGGAGGTGACAGGTCCTCTTTATGGGGAGATCTGGGGTCTATAATGAATGTAAACATCCCATGTGACAGTAATAGGTGGTGACAGGTCCTCTTTATGGAGAGATCTGGGGTCTATAATGAATGTAAACATCCCATGTGACAGTAATAGGAGGTGACAGGTCCTCTTTCTGTAGAGATTTGGGGTCTATAATGAATGTAAACATCCCATGTGATAGTAATAGGAGGTGACAGGTCCTCTTTATGGAGAGATCTGGGGTCTATAATGAATGTAAACATCCCATGTGACAGTAATAGGAGGTGACAGGTCCTCTTTATGGAGAGATCTGGGGTCTATAATGAATGTAAACATCCCATGTGACAGTAATAGGAGGTGACAGGTCCTCTTTATGGGGAGATCTGGGGTCTATAATGAATGTAAACATCCCATGTGACAGTAATAGGTGGTGACAGGTCCTCTTTATGGAGAGATCTGGGGTCTATAATGAATGTAAACATCCCATGTGACAGTAATAGGAGGTGACAGGTCCTCTTTCTGTAGAGATTTGGGGTCTATAATGAATGTAAACATCCCATGTGATAGTAATAGGAGGTGACAGGTCCTCTTTATGGAGAGATCTGGGGTCTATAATGAATGTAAACATCCCATGTGACAGTAATAGGAGGTGACAGGTCCTCTTTATGGAGGGATCGGGGGTCTATAATGAATGTAAACATCCCATGTGACAGTAATAGACGGTGGCAGATCCTCTTTATGGAGAGATCTGGGGTCTATAATGAATGTAAACATCCCATGTGACAGTAATAGGAGGTGACAGGTCCTCTTTATGGAGAGATCTGGGGTCTATAATGAATGTAAACATCCCATGTGACAGTAGTAGGTGGTGACAGGTCCTCTTTATGGAGGGATCGGGGGTCTATAATGAATGTAAACATCCCATGTGACAGTAATAGGTGGTGACAGGTCCTCTTTATGGAGAGATCTGGGGTCCATAATGAATGTAAACATCCCATGTGACAGTAATAGACGGTGACAGGTCCTCTTTATGGAGGGATCGGGGGTCTATAATGAATGTAAACATCCCATGTGACAGTAATAGGTGGTGACGGGTCCTCTTCATGGAGAGATCTGAGGTCTATAATGAATGTAAACATCCCATGTGACAGTAATAGACGGTGACAGGTCCTCTTTATGGAGGGATCGGGGGTCTATAATGAATGTAAACATCCCATGTGACAGTAGTAGGTGGTGACAGGTCCTCTTTATGGAGAGATCTGGGGTCTATAATGAATGTAAACATCCCATGTGACAGTAATAGACGGTGACAGGTCCTCTTTATGAAGAGATCTGGGGTCTATAATGAATGTAAACATCCCATGTGACAGTAATAGGAGGTGACAGGTCCTCTTTATGGAGAGATCTGGGGTCTATAATGAATGTAAACATCCCATGTGACAGTAATAGGAGGTGACAGGTCCTCTTTATGGAGAGATCTGGGGTCTATAATGAATGTAAACATCCCATGTGACAGTAATAGGAGGTGACAGGTCCTCTTTATGGAGAGATCTGGGGTCTATAATGAATGTAAACATCCCATGTGACAGTAATAGGAGGTGGCAGGTCCTCTTTATGGTGAGATCTGGGGTCTATAATGAATGTAAACATCCCATGTGACAGTAATAGGAGGTGACAGGTCCTCTTTATGAAGAGATCTGGGGTCTATAATGAATGTAAACATCCCATGTGACAGTAATAGGGGGTGACAGGTCCTCTTTATGGAGAGATCTGGGGTCTATAATGAATATAAACATCCCATGTGACAGTAATAGGAGGTGACAGGTCCTCTTTATGAAGAGATCTGGGGTCTATAATGAATGTAAACATCCCATGTGACAGTAATAGGAGGTGACAGGTCCTCTTTATGGAGAGATCTGGGGTCTATAATGAATGTAAACATCCCATGTGACAGTAATAGGAGGTGACAGGTCCTCTTTATGGAGAGATCCTGGGTCTATAATGAATGTAAACATCCCATGTGACAGTAATAGGAGGTGACAGGTCCTCTTTATGGAGAGATCTGGAGTCTATAATGAATGTAAACATCCCATGTGACAGTAATAGGTGGTGACAGGTCCTCTTTATGGAGAGATCTGGGCTCTATAATGAATGTAAACATCCCATGTGACAGTAATAGGAGGTGACAGGTCCTCTTTATGGAGGGATCGGGGGTCTATAATGAATGTAAACATCCCATGTGACAGTAATAGGAGGTGACAGGTCCTCTTTATGGAGAGATCTGGGGTCTATAATGAATGTAAACATCCCATGTGACAGTAATAGGAGGTGACAGGTCCTCTTTATGGAGAGATCTGGGGTCTATAATGAATGTAAACATCCCATGTGACAGTAATAGGAGGTGACAGGTCCTCTTTATGGAGAGATCTGGGGTCTATAATGAATGTAAACATCCCATGTGACAGTAATAGGAGGTGACAGGTCCTCTTTATGGAGAGATCTGGGGTCTATAATGAATGTAAACATCCCATGTGACAGTAGTAGGTGGTGACAGGTCCTCTTTATGGAGGGATCGGGGGTCTATAATGAATGTAAACATCCCATGTGACAGTAATAGGTGGTGACAGGTCCTCTTTATGGAGAGATCTGGGGTCCATAATGAATGTAAACATCCCATGTGACAGTAATAGACGGTGACAGGTCCTCTTTATGGAGGGATCGGGGGTCTATAATGAATGTAAACATCCCATGTGACAGTAATAGGGGGTGACAGGTCCTCTTTATGGAGGGATCGGGGGTCTATAATGAATGTAAACATCCCATGTGACAGTAATAGGGGGTGACAGGTCCTCTTTATGGAGAGATCTGGGGTCTATAATGAATGTAAACATCCCATGTGACAGTAATAGGAGGTGACAGGTCCTCTTTATGGAGAGATCTGGGGTCTATAATGAATATAAACATCCCATGTGACAGTAATAGGAGGTGACAGGTCCTCTTTATGGAGAGATCCGGGGTCTATAATGAATATAAACATCCCATGTGACAGTAATAGGAGGTGATAGGTCCTCTTTGTGGAGAGATCTGGGCTCTATAATGAATGTAAACATCCCATGTGACAGTAATAGGAGGTGACAGGTCCTCTTTATGGAGGGATCGGGGGTCTATAATGAATGTAAACATCCCATGTGACAGTAATAGGGGGTGACAGGTCCTCTTTATGGAGAGATCTGGGGTCTATAATGAATGTAAACATCCCATGTGACAGTAATAGGAGGTGACAGGTCCTCTTTATGGAGAGATCTGGGGTCTATAATGAATGTAAACATCCCATGTGACAGTAATAGGAGGTGACAGGTCCTCTTTATGGAGAGATCTGGGGTCTATAATGAATGTAAACATCCCATGTGACAGTAATAGGAGGTGACAGGTCCTCTTTATGGAGAGATCTGGGGTCTATAATGAATGTAAACATCCCATGTGACAGTAATAGGGGGTGACAGGTCCTCTTTATGGAGGGATCGGGGGTCTATAATGAATGTAAACATCCCATGTGACAGTAATAGGTGGTGACAGGTCCTCTTTATGGAGAGATCTGGGGTCTATAATGAATGTAAACATCCCATGTGACAGTAATAGGGGGTGACAGGTCCTCTTTATGGAGGGATCGGGGGTCTATAATGAATGTAAACATCCCATGTGACAGTAATAGGAGGTGACAGGTCCTCTTTATGGAGAGATCTGGGCTCTATAGTGAATGTAAACATCCCATGTGACAGTAATAGGAGGTGACGGGTCCTCTTTATGGAGAGATCTGGGGTCTATAATGAATGTAAACATCCCATGTGACAGTAATAGGTGGTGACAGGTCCTCTTTATGGAGAGATCTGGGGTCTATAATGAATGTAAACATCCCATGTGACAGTAATAGGTGGTGACAGGTCCTCTTTATGGAGAGATCTGGGGTCTATAATGAATGTAAACATCCCATGTGACAGTAATAGGGGGTGACAGGTCCTCTTTATGGAGGGATCGGGGGTCTATAATGAATGTAAACATCCCATGTGACAGTAATAGGGGGTGACGGGTCCTCTTTATGGAGAGATCTGGGGTCTATAATGAATGTAAACATCCCATGTGACAGTAATAGGGGGTGACAGGTACTCTTTATGGAGGGATCGGGGGTCTATAATGAATGTAAACATCCCATGTGATAGTAATAGGGGGTGACAGGTCCTCTTTATGGAGAGATCTGGGGTCTATAATGAATGTAAACATCCCATGTGACAGTAATAGGGGGTGACAGGTACTCTTTATGGAGGGATCGGGGGTCTATAATGAATGTAAACATCCCATGTGACAGTAATAGGTGGTGACTGGTCCTCTTTATGGAGAGATCTGGGGTCTATAATGAATGTAAACATCCCATGTGACAGTAATAGAGGGTGACAGGTCCTCTTTATGGAGAGATCTGGGGTCTATAATGAATGTAAACATCCCATGTGATAGTAATAGGGGGTGACAGGTCCTCTTTATGGAGAGATCTGGGGTCTATAATGAATGTAAACATCCCATGTGACAGTAATAGGAGGTGACAGGTCCTCTTTATGGAGAGATCTGGGGTCTATAATGAATGTAAACATCCCATGTGACAGTAATAGGGAGTGACAGGTCCTCTTTATGGAGAGATCTGGGGTCTATAATGAATGTAAACATCCCATGTGACAGTAATAGACGGTGACAGGTCCTCTTTATGGAGGGATCTGGGGTCTATAATGAATGTAAACATCCCATGTGACAGTAATAGGTGGTGACAGGTCCTCTTTATGGAGAGATCTGGGGTCTATAATGAATGTAAACATCCCATGTGACAGTAATAGACGGTGACAGGCCCTCTTTATGGAGAGATCTGGGGTCTATAATGAATGTAAACATCCCATGTGACAGTAATAGACGGTGACAGGCCCTCTTTATGGAGAGATCTGGGGTCTATAATGAATGTAAACATCCCATGTGACAGTAATAGACGGTGACAGGCCCTCTTTATGGAGAGATCCGGGGTCTATAATGAATGTAAACATCCCATGTGACAGTAATAGGTGGTGACAGGTGCTCTTTATGGAGAGATCTGGGGTCTATAATGACTGTAAACATCCCATGTGACAGTAATAGGAGGTGACAGGTACTCTTTATGGAGGGATCGGGGGTCCCTCCTTTGCACTTCAAAGTATTAAGATCGCCGAAAACGGCGATTCTGAAAACTTTATATTTTTTTAAATCTGGCGCCATTGGCAGCTGAGTAAAGTGGAAGTGACATCGCTTCCGTGTTTACATTCAGGAGGCTGGACATTCAGTCTGTGGCTAGACGCCGGAAGTGCCGGATCGCGGATCGGGTCTCTCGGGGGGAAGGGAGGCCCGGTCAGAGTGGCGGGAGGAGGGGGGGGGTTGTCCCTCCCGCTCCTCTGGGATAACAATCAAGCAGCTTTTAGCCACATCAGTTGTTATCCCTGGAAAGCCGATCGCCGGCTTTAAAAAACGGTACCGGGATGATGCCTGCAGCTGCGGACATCATCCCGGTATAACCCCCAAAAGCCGAAGCCACATATGTGTGTACGCTCAGAGCGAAGGGGTTAAGAGCTGTGGGCGGAAGTGATGTTTTGATGTCGCTTCCGCCCTGAAATGGTATGGAGATGGGTGGGGACCATCTTCCCCTCACTCATCTCCCTAACCAGCAAGGAAGAGGACCGGATCGCCTCCGCCGCTGCCGGCGGCTCCCGTAAGCCACAGAGGGCACCGGAAAGCGGCCGGAGGGGGGTGCCCTCTCACGTCGCTGATGAAAGTGATCTCGTGGAAACCGGACCGCCCGCTGAAGAAGAGGATACCGGGGTTATGGCAGCTAGCTGCTGCTATAACAAAGATATCCCTCTTTAAACAGCCGACGTATTTTGGCGTGTGGTGGTCCGGAAGTGGTTAAACCTCATTTGCCATGTAGTCGCCCCTCCCCCATTCATTTGTTCAGGTCTTTTTGCAAGGTTTCCACATCCTGCGGAGAAGTTATTGCCCTGCTTAGCTTAGTATCGTCTGTAAATAAAGAGATTGAACTGTTTATCCCATCCTCCAGGTCGTTTATGAACAAATTAAATAGGATTGATCCCAGCACAGAACCCTGGGGGACCCCACTACCCACCCCTGACCATTCTGAGTACTCCCCATTTATCACCACCCTCTGAACACGCCCTTGTAGCCAGTTTTCAATCCATGTACTCACCCTATGGTCCATGCCAACGCACCTTATTTTGTACAGTAAACGTTTATGGGGAACTGTGTCAAATGCTTTTGCAAAATCCAGATACACCACGTCTACGGGCCTTCCTTTATCTAGATGGCAACTCACCTCCTCATAGAAGGTTAGTAGATTGGTTTGGCAAGAACGATTCTTCATGAATCCATGCTGATTACTGCTAATGATATCGTTCTTATTACTAAAATCTTGTATATAGTCCCTTATCATCCCCTCCAAGAGTTTACATACTATTGATGTTAGGCTAACTGGTCTGTAATTCCCAGGGATGTATTTTAGACCCTTTTTAAATATTGGTGCTACATTGGCTTTTCTCCAATCAGCTGGTACCATTCCAGTCAGTAGACTGTCTGTAAAAATTAGGAACAACGGTCTGGCAATCACCTGACTGAGTTCCCTAAGTACCCTTGGATGCAAGCCATCTGGTCCCGGTGATTTATTAATGTTAAGTTTCCCAAGTCTAATTTTAATTCTGTCCTCTGTTAACCATGGAGGTGCTTCCTGTGTTGTGTCATGAGGATAAACACTGCAGTTTTGGTTACTGAAGCCCCCCGATTCACTCGTGAAGACTGAGGAGAAGAATAAATTCAATACCTTCGCCATCCCCCCATCCTTTGTAACCAGATGTCCTTCCTCGTTCTTTATGGGGCCAATATGGTCTGTCCTGCCTTTTTTACTGTTTACATACTTAAAGAATTTCTTGGGATTTTTTTTGCTCTCCTCCGCTATGTGTCTTTCATGTTCTATCTTAGCCGTCCTAATTACACCCTTACATTTCTTGTTACGTTCTTTATAAAGTCTGAATGCTGAGGATGATCCCTCAACCTTGTATTTTTTGAAGGCCTTCTCCTTTGCTTTTATATGCATTTTTACATTGGAGTTAAGCCATCCAGGATTTTTGTTCGCTCTTTTAAATTTATTTCCCAATGGGATACATTGGCTAATGCCCTTATTTAATATGCTCTTAAAGCAAACCCATCTCTCCTCCGTGTTCTTTGTTCCTAATATTTTATCCCAATTTATGCCTTTTAGCAAGGTTCGTAGTTTAGGGAAGTTGGCTCTTTTGAAATTCAGTGTCTTTGTATTCCCTTCATATCTCCTATTTGTGTGATTTATACTGAAACTAATTGACCTGTGATCGCTGTTACCTAAATTGCCCCGTATTTCCACATCTGTTATCAGGTCTGTATTGTTGGTAATCAGTAGATCTAGTAATGTTTTATTTCTAGTTGGTGCGTCTACCATCTGACCCATAAAATTGTCCTGCAAGACATTAAGGAACTGGCGAGCCTTAAATGAATGCGCGGTTCCCTCCGCCCAGTCTATGTCTGGATAATTAAAATCCCCCATTATGATAACACTTCCCATCCTTGCTGCTAATCCAATTTGTGATAGGAGATCCGTCTCCACTTCCTCCCTCAGGTTAGGGGGCCTATAGCATACTCCCAGTATTATTTTCCCCTTAGCTTCATCCCTTTGGAGCTCTACCCATAAAGATTCCACCTCCTCCCTAGCCCCCTCAGTGATGTCATCTCTCACATTCACTTGTACATTATTCTTGATATATGGGCATACCCCTCCCCCTTTTTTACCCTCTCTATCCTTGCGGTATAGGGTATACCCTTGAATGTTTGCCAGCCAATCATGAGAGCTGTTGAACCAGGTTTTTGAAATTCCCACAAAATCCAAATCCTCCTTGTACAACAGTATCTCTAGTTCACCCATCTTGTCCGCCAGGCTCCTGGCATTGGTGAACATGCCACATAGTTTAGACCGGTCGCATATTGTCCTCGTATTGGGTGTTTCAAGATTGCAACTAGGACTTGCTACTATACTCACCTTGTGTTTTTGTGCTTTGGTCAACCTACCACTAATGCCCCCAATACTACCCTCTGGAATATGTTCCGTGCTGGCTACCTCTGGACCGCCCATCGCTTAGTTTAAAAACCCCTCTAACTTTTTGGCCATCTTCATTCCCAGCAGATCTGCACCCTCCTCATTTAGGTGCAGTCCGTCCCTTCTATAGTACCGGTTACCGACTGAGAAGTCGGCCCAGTCCTCCAGGAACCCAAACCCCTCCTTACTACACCAGCTCTTCAGCCACTTGTTTACGTCCCTAATCTCCCTCTGCCTCTCTGGTGTGGCTCGATGTACCGGTAGTATTCCTGTAACCTCATCATCTATGTGACCACATCACTTATGTAACTATTTGACCTCATTGCTTATGTGACCTCATCATCCACGTGACCTCCTCTTCCATGTGACCTCCTCTTTCATATGACCTCATGTCTCATGTGACATCATCATTCATGTGACATCATTCATTTGACCTCATCACCCATGTGACCTCATCATCCATGTGACCTCCTCTTTCATGTGACCTCATGTCTCATGTGACATCATCATTCATGTGACATCATTCATTTGACCTCATCACCCATGTGACCTCATCATCCATGTGACCTCCTCTTTCATGTGACTTCATCAACCATAAAACCTCCTCTTTCATGTGACATCATCATTCATTTGGCCTCATCACCCATGTGACCTCATTCTTGTTATCCCATCAAATGTGATATCTTTTGTAACATTAGATATAGAGGTGAGATGATCTAATGTTGTTCTGTGGTGTTTGGACAAATATGATGTCACCTGAAAAGACCTGCAGACCTGAATTAACACCTCACTACTAATGAGTCTCTGACAGGAACCCCCATCAGGCTCCCTGATAGGATCCTGTATGCTTGGGGCTGTAGAACAGATCAAATAGGGGATGGGGGGATGGTGGGGCGATGCAAACCATCAAAAAATCTTCTAACTTTTCGACTGCAGGTGAGAATAGTAAGGAATGGGCTTTCAGCATCGGCATCACACTACCTGTGGTCACCACTCATTCTTTAAATTTGAAGGATTATGTTTCATCCCTCATAAGACCAGAAATATTAGTTGTGGGGAGATGAGAAAGATCCCTTCCCTTCTGATAGTATGAGCCATGAGCTGCTTGCAAATGCAGAATAGTATGGCCGGGCTCTATAGAACTTTCTAGAACTACCTGGACCCGAACTAAACAGATATATGGACCCCATTTGTGGCAGTCTTGTTCTGTTTGGACTTCCTGCAAGCAGAATGATAAGCTGATGTCAGAAATCCCAACCCAGGACCAGCTGGTCCATCTAACCTGCACCCACTCCAGGGGATGAGAGGTGACACCTCCATAGAGAGTTGGTTAAGGTATAGAGTCCGTCCACAGCCAGGCGGAGTCACGCTGACACGTCATACCCGGAAGTGCAGGTTGGAACGCATGGTGGGACGCACGCTCGTAGATCGCTGTTGGTCCCATCCCTGCACGCAGCGGTGCCTGTTTTAACTTTACTTTAGCTTTGGCTTGTAATTGTGGACATTCTTTTTGGTTTATTTGGACTCTTTTTTGGCTTATGTGCAATAAACTTACCAGACATACTTCACGAAGGAAGCCCCCTTGTGTTTCTCTCTTCTCCGGTCTACTGGAGAGTTTAACAGAATAAGGTGGTATACCGTTGGAGTAGCATGGTCACATTAGAGCACATATTTTCCCTGGAACGGCTGTAAGGATCGCACACAGCAGAGGAATAGAAGCATACCAGGAGTGAACATCATCTGCCCTGAGGCACCCACTCTGTTGCCCGGTACCCCTGCAGGGGTGATTATTTCTGGTGAGTGGGATAGCATTGGGGGGTGAGCACTTCAAGTCACCATCTTGATTGAAACGCACAGAAGTCACTGTGGTGTGTCCCCAAGGATGAAATAAACAGCATTTATACTTGAACTTTGATTTTCCACTTGGGTATAAATACAACAATTTTTTGCATGGACTATATATCAAACCTTTTAGAAGCTAACGATTGTCTGTTACACACTTAAGAAATTGGAATTTATGGTTTATGTATGTTTTTATATATATTTTTTTATTTATTGTATCTAACACACAGGGAGTTTTATAGTAGTGTGTCACAGAAAGACATCCCACGTTTCACAAGCGCCACACTGTCCCAATATTTTTGAACATTGGGGTAACTCACGATCCAGCTTAATATTTTGTACACATACACGGAAGGGGCAACACGGACATCACACCAACACTACCATGCACATAAAATTTCTCACTATACAATCAACATTATCTCTGGCGCCATCTTGTTCCAAAACTTTTGAATTCTGTGGAAACTTATCATTTTTTATTCCTATTTAACTACACAGCTCACCATATTATTTTTTCACTCTTTTACCTTATATCCTACTTTGGCTGATTCATTTATCCCATTGGGGGGATATAACTTACTCAGCAGTGTCTAAAATACTGGTGTTATTGATTCTCTCGGTTACCTCTGAATATTTGGTTTAGACCGCACCATTGATAGCTATTAACTGAGCTCTAATACACTACAGATCTCATCCCTACTTACCACTTCCACCAGCTCATTCCCCACAGTTACAACCTTTTGTACCACCTGCCCCACCCTATTAGATTGTAAGCTCTTCTGAGCAGGGCCCTCTTAATCCTTTTGTATTGTATTATAACTGTATTGTCTCCCTTTTATATTGTAAAGCACTGCGTAAACTGTTGGCGCTATATAAATCCTGAATAATAATAATAATAATAATAACAGTAGGGATCTGTGTGTATATGGTGGCCTAGCATACCAGTTATCTGATGAACAGCATATTGTTGCATCTTACCCCCCTGTGTGCTGTGTGACAGAGGAGGGATGATGGGGCTACTCCGAGGAATGAGACAGAGGAGGGATGATGGGACTACTCCGAGGAATGAGACAGAGGAGGGATGATGGGACTACTCCGAGGAATGAGACAGAGGAGGGATGATGGGACTACTCCGAGGAATGAGACAGAGGAGGGATGATGGGACTACTCCGAGGAATGAGACAGAGGAGGGATGATGGGACTACTCCGAGGAATGAGACGGAGGAGGGATGATGGGATTACTCCGAGGAATGAGACAGAGGAGGGATGATGGACTACTCCAAAGAATGAGACAGAGGAGGAATGATGGACTACTCCGAGGAATGAGACAGAGGAGGAATGATGGACTACTCAGAGGAATGAGACAGAGGAGGGATGATGGACTACTCCGAGGAATGAGACAGAGGAGGGATGATGGGACTACTCCGAGGAATGAGACAGAGGAGGGATGATGGGACTACTCTGAGGAATGAGTCAGGTGAGGATGATGGGACTACTCCAAGGAATGAGACAGTGAAAGGATGATGGGACTACTCAGAGGTATGAGACGGAGGAGGGATGATGGGACGACTCAGAGGAATGAGATGGAGGAGGGATGATGGGACTACTCCGAGGAATGAGACGGAGGGATGATGAGACTACTCTGAGGAATGAGACAGAGGAGGGATGATGGGACTACTCCGTGGAATGAGTCAGATGAGGATGATGGGACTACTCCGAGGAATGAGACAGTGGAGGGATGATGTGACTACTCAGAGGAATGAGATGGAGGAGGGATGATGGGACTACTCTGAGGAATGAGACAGAATAGGGATGATGGGGCTACTCAGAGGAATGAGACAGAGGAGGGATGATGGACTACTCCGAGGAATGTGACAGAGGAGGGATGATGGACTACTCCGAGGAATGAGACAGAGGAGGGATGATGGGACTACTCTGAGGAATGAGACAGAGGAGGGATGATGGACTACTCCGAGGAATGTGACAGAGGAGGGATGATGGGGCTACTCCGAGGAATGAGACAGAGGAGGGATGATGGGACTACGCTGAGGAATGAGACAGAAGAGGGATGATGGGACTACTCCGAGGAATGAGACAGAAGAGGGGTGATGGGACTACGCTGAGGAATGAGACAGAAGAGGGATGATGGGAGTACTGCGAGGAATGAGACAGAGGAGGGATGATGGGACTACTCAGAGGAATGAGACGGGAGGGATGATGGGACTACTCCGAGGAATGAGACAGAGGAGGGATGATGGGACTACTCTGAGGAATGAGACAGAGGAGGGATGATGGGACTACTCAGAGGAATGAGACGGGAGGGATGATGGGACTATGCAGAGAAATGAGACAGAGGAGGGATGATGGGAGTACGCCGAGGAATGAGTCAGGTGAGGATGATGGGACTACTCAGAGGAATGAGACGGAGGAGGGATGATGGGACTACTCAGAGGAATGAGACGGAGGAGGGATGATGGGACTACTCAGAGGAATGAGACGATGGAGGGATGATGGGACTATGCAGAGAAATGAGACAGAGGAGGGATGATGGGACTACTCAGAGGAATGAGACGGAGGAGGGATGATGGGATTACTCAGAGGAATGAGACGGAGGAGGGATGATGGGACTACTTAGAGGAATGAGACGGAGGAGGGATGATGGGACTATGCAGAGAAATGAGACAGAGGAGGGATGATGGGAGTACGCCGAGGAATGAGTCAGGTGAGGATGATGGGACTACTTCAGGAAGTGAGACATAATGAGACTGGAGAAGACGGTGATTTGTTGTTGGGGTGACATGGGAAGATTACATGAGACATTCGTTGATCGCTCTCTCGGTTTGGCAACGTTCAGGATGATGTTACAATAATAAAAGACGTAAGATCGGCGCGCTGTTTATGGGACGGAGACGGCGGATGGCCGTGAGAAGGTGTCCATTCAAACCCACAAATCAAAGAATAATATAAATTCCACATGTTCCGCCGCATAAAACATCCCATCCAGATGCGGACAGGGACTCCCAGAATGACCGACAGGAGAGGGAAGAACGCATTCTCCGCCTGGCCTGGCGCACAGGAACGCACTTCATCTTACATGGGCCGATTAACCCCATCACTGCCGCCATCCCACCCCCGCTGACTGACTCAGAACATCATAATCAGAAAAGTTACTTGGTGTCTGTAACCAGCATGGAACAAACATGGATGGGGGGTGCTGAGCATGCTGCGCCCCTCCCCCACACACATGTGTGCACGCCTGTACACTGCCATCGTGTTGCACAATTTTTCTGTAATTTATCTGTGAAAATGTACAAGATTGCATAGAGATATGAGAGGAATACTGTGCTCAGAACTTACAGGATATATATAAAGGGTGACCCTCGGGGGGCCACACGGTCATTTAACCCTCCGTGCTCCGGCACACACTCAGACTACGGAGCAGCATATTGGAGGGAACTTGTACCTACTCTATGTAGAGGAAAGGAACACGTTCACTTTATTGGGAGTCCCACCAGCAGCACATACTTACCTACCCTTCACTTCTACTTTGGTCGGTGGAAAGGCGTAGATTCACCTGGAACTTCCTGGTATGAGAAGCACATGACTCCTTCCTCTTCCTCCCATGTGACATTGCTTGTGTTCTGTGATTGGTCTTGTGTTTCATAAACAATAGCCATATGTAAATAAAGTCCCATTTTCACCTTTTTTCAACCTTTGTTCATAGCTCCCCATTTGGAGGACCTGTCCCCTATTCCTCCTCAGTTTCTCTCATTTGGAGGACCTGTCCCCTATTCCTCCTCAGTTTCTCTCATTTGGAGGACCTGTCCCCTATTCCTCCTCAGTTTCTCTCATTTGGAGGACCTGTCCCCTATTCCTCCTCAGTTTCTCTCATTTGGAGGACCTGTCCCCTATTCCTCCTTAGTTTCTCTCATTTGGAGGACCTGTCCCCTATTCCTCCTCAGTTTCTCTCATTTGGAGGACCTGTCCCCTATTCCTCCTCAGTTTCTCTCATTTGGAGGACCTGTCCCCTATTCCTCCTCAGTTTCTCTCATTTGGAGGAGCTGTCCCCTATTCCTCCTCAGTTTCTCTCATTTGGAGGACCTGTCCCCTATTCCTCCTCAGTTTCTCTCATTTGGAGGACCTGTCCCCTATTCCTCCTCAGTTTCTCTCATTTGGAGGACCTGTCCCCTATTCCTCCTCAGTTTCTCTCATTTGGAGGACTTGACCTGATTCCTCCTCAGTTTCTCTCATTTGGAGGACCTGTCCCCTATTCCTCCTCCGTTTCTCTCATTTGGAGGACCTGTCCCCTATTCCTCCTTAGTTTCTCTCATTTGGAGGACCTGTCCCCTATTCCTCCTCAGTTTCTCTCATTTGGAGGACCTGTCCCCTATTCCTCCTCAGTTTCTCTCATTTGGAGGACCTGTCCCCTATTCCTCCTCAGTTTCTCTCATTTGGAGGACCTGTCTCCTATTCCTCCTCAGTTTCTCTCATTTGGAGGACCTGTCCCCTATTCCTTCTCAGTTTCTCTCATTTGGAGGACCTGTCCCCTATTCCTCCTCAGTTTCTCTCATTTGGAGGACCTGTCCCCTATTCCTCCTCCGTTTCTCTCATTTGGAGGACCTGTCCCCTATTCCTCCTCAGTTTCTCTCATTTGGAGGACCTGTCCCCTATTCCTCCTCAGTTTCTCTCATTTGGAGGACCTGTCCCCTATTCCTCCTCAGTTTCTCTCATTTGGAGGACCTGTCCCCTATTCCTCCTCAGTTTCTCTCATTTGGAGGACCTGTCCCCTATTCCTCCTCCGTTTCTCTCATTTGGAGGACCTGTCCCCTATTCCTCCTCAGTTTCTCTCATTTGGAGGACCTGACCCCTATTCCTCCTTAGTTTCTCTCATTTGAAGGACCTGTCCCCTATTCCTCCTCCTTTTCTCTCATTTGGACGACCTGTCCCCTATTCCTCCTCCGTTTCTCTGATTTGGAGGACTTGACCTGATTCCTCCTCAGTTTCTCTCATTTGGAGGACCTGTCCCCTATTCCTCCTCAGTTTCTCTCATTTGGAGGACCTGTCCCCTATTCCTCCTCAGTTTCTCTCATTTGGAGGACCTGTCCCCTATTCCTCCTCAGTTTCTCTCATTTGGAGGACCTGTCCCCTATTCCTCCTCAGTTTCTCTCATTTGGAGGACCTGTCTCCTATTCCTCCTCAGTTTCTCTCATTTGGAGGACCTGTCCCCTATTCCTCCTCAGTTTCTCTCATTTGGAGGACCTGTCCCCTATTCCTCCTCAGTTTCTCTCATTTGGAGGACCTGTCCCCTATTCCTCCTCAGTTTCTCTCATTTGGAGGAGCTGTCCCCTATTCCTCCTCAGTTTCTCTCATTTGGAGGACCTGTCCCCTATTCCTCCTCCGTTTCTCTCATTTGGAGGACCTGTCCCCTATTCCTCCTCCGTTTCTCTCATTTGGAGGACCTGTCCCCTATTCCTCCTCAGTTTCTCTCATTTGAAGGACCTGTCCCCTATTCCTCCTCCTTTTCTCTCATTTGGACGACCTGTCCCCTATTCCTCCTCCGTTTCTCTGATTTGGAGGACTTGACCTGATTCCTCCTCAGTTTCTCTCATTTGGAGGACCTGTCCCCTATTCCTCCTCAGTTTCTCTCATTTGGAGGACCTGTCCCCTATTCCTCCTCAGTTTCTCTCATTTGGAGGACCTGTCTCCTATTCCTCCTCAGTTTCTCTCATTTGGAGGACCTGTCCCCTATTCCTCCTCAGTTTCTCTCATTTGGAGGACCTGTCCCCTATTCCTCCTCAGTTTCTCTCATTTGGAGGACTGTCCCCTATTCCTCCTCAGTTTCTCTCATTTAGAGGACCTGTCCCCTATTCCTCCTCAGTTTCTCTCATTTAGAGGACCTGTCCCCTATTCCTCCTCCGTTTCTCTCATTTGGAGGACCTGTCCCCTATTCCTCCTCAGTTTCTCTCATTTGGAGGACCTGTCCCCTATTCCTCCTCCGTTTCTCTCATTTGGAGGACCTGTCCCCTATTCCTCCTCCGTTTCTCTCATTTGGAGGACCTGTCCCCTATTCCTCCTCCGTTTCTCTCATTTGAAGGACCTGTCCCTCATTCTTCCTCAGTTGTCCTCTCACATGGAGGACATGCCCCTCTTCATTCCTCAGTTGTCCCTCATTTTGGTGTAATGTATAACCCTATTTTGTAAGATTTAGTATCTAGCCATACTAAACTGAATGCATCACCCACCTTACACCTCACAGGGCTGCTTATATCTATGCATTGCAGAACACGCGTGTAGCATTGACATGTTGCTTACATGTGCAAACATGTAACACATCCAATTTCTGGAATGTTTTGGTGTCAGAAGTCCATTGATTTCAATATGATATCTGAATACAGCTCATTGCCTGACACTCCAGTGGTGGAATTTTTCAGGATGGGTTTCCTGATAGTGACACCAGTGGATTATGTCTTTGTCATGTGTCTCGGAACAGCCACTGCAGTCTACATTGCGACCCATGTGGCAGGGTGACAAAACAGGAGTACAATACATAGACACATGGAGAAAGTGAAGGATGGATCGAATGGATACATGGAGAAAGTGACGGACGAATCGGATGGATCCATTAAGGAAGCGGAGGATGGATTGGATGAATACATTGGGGAAGCAGAGGACGGATCTGATGGATACCTGGAGGAAGAGGACAAATTGGATGGATACATGGAGGAAGAGGAGGATGGATTGGACTGATACATAGAGGAAGAGGAGGGATCTGATGGATACATGGAGAAAAAGGAGGATGGATTGGACAGATACATGGAGGAAGAGGAGGATGGATATATGGAGGAAGTGGAGGACAGGTCGGGGGGATCCATTAAGGAAGTGAAGGATGGATTGAATGGATATGTGGAGGATGGATTGAACAGATACATGGAGGAAGAGGAGGATGGATTGGACAGATACATGGAGGAAGTGGAGGATGGATTGGACAGATACATGGCGGAAGTGGAGGATGGATTGGACAGATACATGGAGGAAGAGGAGGATGGATTGGACAGATACATGGAGGAAGTGGAGGATGGATTGAACAGATACATGGAGGAAGAGGAGGATGGATTGGACAGATACATGGAGGAAGTGGAGGATGGATTGGACAGATACATGGAGGAAGAGGAGGATGGATTGGACAGATACATGGCGGAAGTGGAGGATGGATTGAACAGATACATGGAGGAAGAAGAGGACGGATTGGACAGATACATGGAGGAAGAGGAGGATGGATTGGACAGATACATGGAGGAAGAGGAGGATGGATTGGACAGATACATGGCGGAAGTGGAGGATGGATTGAACAGATACATGGAGGAAGAAGAGGACGGATTGGACAGATACATGGAGGAAAAGGAGGATGGATTGGACAGATACATGGAGGAAGAGGAGGATGGATATATGGAGGAAGTGGAGGACAGGTCGGGGGGATCCATTAAGGAAGTGGAGGATGGATTGAATGGATATGTGGAGGATGGATTGAACAGATACATGGAGGAAGAGGAGGATGGATTGGACAGATACATGGAGGAAGTGGAGGATGGATTGGACAGATACATGGAGGAAGAGGAGGATGGATTGGACAGATACATGGAGGAAGAGGAGGATGGATTGGACAGATACATGGAGGAAGAGGAGGATGGATATATGGAGGAAGTGGAGGACAGGTCGGGGGGATCCATTAAGGAAGTGGAGGATGGATTGAATGGATATGTGGAGGATGGATTGAACAGATACATGGAGGAAGAGGAGGATGGATTGGACAGATACATGGAGGAAGTGGAGGATGGATTGGACAGATACATGGAGGAAGAGGAGGATGGATTGGACAGATACATGGAGGAAGAGGAGGATGGATTGGACAGATACATGGAGGAAGTGGAGGATGGATTGAACAGATACATGGAGGAAGAGGAGGATGGATTGGACAGATACATGGAGGAAGTGGAGGATGGATTGGACAGATACATGGAGGAAGAGGAGGATGGATTGGACAGATACATGGCGGAAGTGGAGGATGGATTGAACAGATACATGGAGGAAGAAGAGGACGGATTGGACAGATACATGGAGGAAGAGGAGGATGGATTGGACAGATACATGGAGGAAGAGGAGGATGGATATATGGAGGAAGTGGAGGACAGGTCGGGGGGATCCATTAAGGAAGTGGAGGATGGATTGAATGGATATGTGGAGGATGGATTGAACAGATACATGGAGGAAGAGGAGGATGGATTGGACAGATACATGGAGGAAGTGGAGGATGGATTGGACAGATACATGGAGGAAGAGGAGGATGGATTGGACAGATACATGGAGGAAGAGGAGGATGGATTGGACAGATACATGGAGGAAGTGGAGGATGGATTGAACAGATACATGGAGGAAGAGGAGGATGGATTGGACTGATACATGGAAGAAGAGGAGGATGGATTGGACAGATACATGGAGGAAGAGGAGGATGGATTGGACAGATACATGGAGGAAGTGGAGGATGGATTGAACAGATACATGGAGGAAGAGGAGGATGGATTGGACAGATACATGAAGGAAGTGGAGGATGGATTGGACAGATACATGGAGGAAGAGGAGGATGGATTGGACAGATACATGGCGGAAGTGGAGGATGGATTGAACAGATACATGGAGGAAGAAGAGGACGGATTGGACAGATACATGGAGGAAGAGGAGGATGGATTGGACAGATACATGGAGGAAGAGGAGGATGGATTGGACAGATACATGGAGGAAGAGGAGGATGGATATATGGAGGAAGTGGAGGACAGGTCGGGGGGATCCATTAAGGAAGTGGAGGATGGATTGAATGGATATGTGGAGGATGGATTGAACAGATACATGGAGGAAGAGGAGGATGGATTGGACAGATACATGGAGGAAGTGGAGGATGGATTGGACAGATACATGGAGGAAGAGGAGGATGGATTGGACAGATACATGGAGGAAGAGGAGGATGGATTGGACAGATACATGGAGGAAGTGGAGGATGGATTGAACAGATACATGGAGGAAGAGGAGGATGGATTGGACAGATACATGGAGGAAGAGGAGGATGGATTGGACTGATACATGGAAGAAGAGGAGGATGGATTGGACGGATACATGGAGGAAGAGGAGGATGGATTGGACAGATACATGGAGGAAGAGGAGGATGGATTGGACGGATACATGGAGGAAGAGGAGGATGGATTGGACGGATACATGGAGGAAGAGGAGGATGGATTGGACAGATACATGGAGGAAGAGGAGGATGGATATATGGAGGAAGTGGAGGACAGGTTGGATGGATATCTGGAGGAAGTGGAGGACAGGGCGGGGGGATCCATTAAGGAAGCAGAGGATGGATTGGCAAAAGAAGAGTGTACTGTAGGTGTGGCGCTGCTCTGATGTGATGTGATTTTTGTAGTTGCCTTGTGTAATGACCTAATTCTGATAAAATCTATTGACTAAATGTGTTGTCTTACAAAATTCTAGGGTTATGAACCTAAAACACAATATGGTGCTTAGAAAGTGACTTCTTTACAAAAAACATATCACATGAACAGAATAAAAGATATGTTTGAAAAATATAAAAGTGCAAAGTGGTATGTGATATAGCCTTAAAAGTCCAATTTATACTTTCCGACTGTGCTACACCCTCTGGTGTCTGTGTTGTTGGATTAGAAAAATTGGTGTAGGTTGCCCCTCTGGATATTAATTCCAGGTGGGAATGGTTAGATGCGCAAATGAAAGTTACAAATTGGTGTCGCATTTACCAAAACTAAAAGTGGGAAATTGTTTGCTGGTTGCAAATTTGTGAATACTTGTAATTAAAGTGCCTTGTGCTAAATGTGGGTTATAAATAAAAAGATCGCAATCCTATATCACATACCGTTTCATTTTTGGCTATCTAAGTGCAAATCGTGCTGATTATACTAAAATCATAAAGTGACTGGTGCTTAAACTGTTATTTTAAGTGATTTGTGCTTCATAAGCCCAGTACTTGCTGGAAAAATATATACGTAGTTGTGATGAAAAGTCTTTTTAAATACCGTATTTATCGGCATATAACACGCACTTTTTTCCCCTGAAAATCGTGGGTGCATGTTATAGGTCGATCCCCGCCGATTTTGTGTCATCGGAGCGATCGCGGCAATTGCCGCGGTTGCCGCCGACATACACAGCCCTGGGTAGATTCAAATATGGCGCAGAGAGTGCAGGGATTCGTCAGAGCAGAGATACACATACCCGAGTGTTCTTGGCTTTTTTCAAGAACACCCGAGAAAAGCTGAGAACACTCGGGTATGTGTATCTCGGCTCCGACTAATCCCTGCAGTCTCAGGGCCATATTTGAATCTACACACGGCTGTGTATGTCGGCGACGAGTGCACAAACCTGCACTGACATGGCTGGACTGGGGCAAACCTGCATGGGCAAACCTGCACTGACAAAGCTGCACTAACAAAGCTGCACTGGGGCAAAGCTGCACTAACAAAGCTGCACTGGGGCAAAGCTGCACTAACAAAGCTGCACTAACAAAGCTGCACTGGGGCAAAGCTGCACTGAGAATGCTGCACTGACAAGGCTGCACTTGGGCAAGGCTGCACTGACACTGAAAAGGCTGCAGATGAACACTGATAAGGCTGCATTGATGGGCATTTTAATGTAAGTTTTTTTTTCCTTACACTTCCCTCCTAAAAGTTTTTTTTCCTTAAAATTCCCTCCTAAACTTGGGGTGCGTGTTATACGCCGATAAATACGGTAGCTCAAAAAGTATTTTTTTAAAATATGGTTTGGAAAGGGTTAAGTCCTTATTGGGAGGTAGTGTTGTAATAAACAATTCCTTGTTTAAGTGCTGGTCTTGTGATGGTGCTTCTTTACCAGGATCTTATTATGCTTGCACTCACCGACTGAGAACACCCCTGCAGGGCTGTGAACAGTCAGTGTTTGCCACTGCGTGGCAGCCCTGGATGTCTCCGGTCCGTGCTGTGAGTGTTGCTATACCGGCTTAGAATGTTTTCACCATAGAAAAGAGGGAATGTCCATAGTATGGAACCATTTAAAACCTTTATTGTACCATATATCAAGATTGTACACACATTTTGAAAGATACTGATAAGCGTGTAATGTTAAAGTCCGCTGTAGTCGGCTTGTGATTGTCTATCTGGAGGTAACGCAAGACGTGGATAAGTCCCGCCCTACGTGTTTCGTCAGACGTCTGCTGGGGCATCCATCTTGATACACCTCCCTGGTTTAAATAATATATTGTGTACTTGGTGCAACTGCGCACTATTGCTTCTCAGCGGCCATTTTGGGGTGGATGTTACAGACCGGAGTCCGGGACCCTCGGCTATGAAGCCTACTTCCAGCTACGATCCATCAGTCCTTCCCCCTATATCAAATGAGGGCTAATGTCCGGGTCGGTGACACCAAAATTGTGTTTAGCATCGGCATCATCATATGCTTTTAGGATATTAATGTGTTTACTGATTAATAAAAGAGATGTTCCCATTACGTAAATGAATCCCCATATTTTTTATGCACAAGATATATTATTTTAGTATATATACACAACAGTTAAATTGAACTTTATGGATAACCTAAAATCTTTAATAAAGTAACCAGAAATCCTTCATATAGTGATTACAATAATCAATAGAATTGTTATATACATACATGAATTAAAATTAAAAATATTAAATTGTACCATACTATGTTTTCTAATAAATGGGTCCTTGGACTGATATATGGAGAAAGAGGAGGACGGATAGGTGGAGGACAGGTCGGGGGGATCATTAAGAAAGCAGGGGATGGATTGGACTGATACATGGAGGAAGAGAAGGATGGTTTGGATGGATTGGGCTGATACATGGAGGAAGAGAGGATGGATATATGGAGGAAGAGGAGGATGGATACATGGAGGAAGAGGAGGATGGAGTGGATGGATTGGACAGATACATGGAGGAAGAGGAGGATGGTTTGGATGGATTGGGCTGATACATGGAGGAAGAGGAGGATGGATTGGATAGATTGGACTGATACATGGAGGAAGAGGAGGATGGATTGGACAGATACATGGAGGAAGAGGAGGATGGATTGGACACATACATGGAGGAAGAGGAGGACGGATTCGATGGATTGGACTGATACATGGAGGAAGAGGAGGATGGACTGGACTGATACATGGAGGAAGAGGAGAATGGACTGGACTGATACATGGAGGAAGAGGAGGATGGATTGGACAGATACATGGAGGAAGAGGAGGATGGATACATGGAGGAAGAGGAGGATGGATTGGACTGATACATGGATGAAGAGGAGGACAGATTGGACTGATACATGGAGAAAGAGGAGGATGGATTGGATAGATTGGACTGATACATGGAGGAAGAGGAGGATGGATTGGACAGATACATGGAGGAAGAGGAGGATGGATTGGACACATACATGGAGGAAGAGGAGGACGGATTCGATGGATTGGACTGATACATGGAGGAAGAGGAGGATGGACTGGACTGATACATGGAGGAAGAGGAGGATGGATTGAATGAATTGGACTGATACATGGAGGAAGCGGAGGATGGATTGGACAGATACATGGAGGAAGAGGAGGATGGATACATGGAGGAAGAGGAGGATGGATTGGACTGATACATGGAGGAAGAGGAGGACGGATTGGATGGATACATGGAGGAAGAGGAGGATGGATTGGACTGATACATGGAGGAAGAGGAGGATGGATTGGACTGATACATGGAGGAAGAGGAGGACGGATTGGACAGATACATGGAGGAAGAGGAGGATGGATTGGATGGATTGGACAGATACATGGAGGAAGAGGAGGACGGATTGGATGGATTTGACTGATACATGGAGGAAGAGGAGGATGGATTGGACAGATACATGGAGGAAGAGGAGGATGAATTGGATGGATACATGGAGGAAGAGGAGGATGGATTGGACTGATACATGGAGAAAGAGGAGGATGGATTGGACTGATACATGGAGGAAGAGGAGGACGGATTGGATAGATTGGATTGATACATGGAGGAAGAGGAGGATGAATTGGACAGATACATGGAGGAAGAGAAGGATGGATTGAACTGATACATAAAGGAAGAGGAGGACGGATATATGGAGGAAGTGGAGGACAGGTCGGATGGATCCATTAAGGAAGAGGAGGACGGATTGGATGGATTGGACTGATACATGGAGGAAGAGGAGGATGGATACATGGAGGAAGAGGAGGACGGATTAGACTGATACATGGAGGAAGAGTAGGGTGGATTGGACTGATACATGGAGGAAGAGGAGGACAGATTGGACTGATACATGGAGGAAGAGGAGGATGGATTGGATGGATTGGACTGATACATGGAGGAAGAGGAGGACGGATTGGATGGATTTGACTGATACATGGAGGAAGAGGAGGACGGATTGGACGGATACATGGAGGAAGAGGAGGACAGATTGGACTGATACATGGAGGAAGAGGAGGATGGATACATGGAGGAAGAAGAGGACGGATTGGACTGATACATGGAGGAAGAGGAGGATGGATTGGACAGATACATGGAGGAAGAGGAGGATGGATTGGACTGATACATAGAGGAAGAGGAGGACGGATTGGATGGATTGGACAGATACATGGAGGAAGAGGAGGATGGATTGGACAGATACATGGAGGAAGAGGAGGATGGATTGGACAGATACATGGAGGAAGAGGAGGACGGATTGGACGGATACATGGAGGAAGAGGAGGATGGATACATGGAGGAAGAGGAGGACAGATTGGACTGATACATGGAGGAAGAGGAGGATGGATTGGACTGATACATGGAGGAAGAGGAGGATGGATATATGGAAGAAGTGGGGGACAGGTCGGATGGATCCATGGAGGAAGAAGAGGACGGATTGGACTGATACATGGAGGAAGAGTAGGATGGATATATGGAAGAAGTGGGGGACAGGTCGGATGGATCCATGGAGGAAGAGGAGGATGGATTGGACTGATACATGGAGGAAGAGGAGGATGGATTGGACTGATACATGGAGGAAGAGGAGGACGGATTGGACTGATACATGGAGCAAGAGGAGGACGGATTGGACTGATACATGGAGGAAGAGGAGGACGGATTGGATTGATACATGGAGGAAGAGGAGGACGGATTGGACTGATACATGGAGGAAGAGGAGGACGGATTGGACGGATACATGGAGGAAGAGGAGGACAGATTGGACTGATACATGGAGGAAGAGGAGGATGGATACATGGAGGAAGAGGAGGATGGATACATGGAGGAAGAAGAGGACGGATTGGACTGATACATGGAGGAAGAGGAGGACGGATTGGATGGATTGGACTGATACATGGAGGAAGAGGAAGACGGATTGGACGGATACATGGAGGAAGAGGAGGATGGATACATGGAGGAAGAGGAGGACAGATTGGACGGATACATGGAGGAAGAGGAGGACAGATTGGACTGATACATGGAGGAAGAGGAGGATGGATACATGGAGGAAGAAGAGGACGGATTTGACTGATACATGGAGGAAGAGGAGGATGGATTGGACAGATACATAGAGGAAGAGGAGGACGGATTGGACTGATACATGGAGGACGGATTGGACGGATACATGGAGGAAGAGGAGGATGGATACATGGAGGAAGAGGAGGACAGATTGGACTGATACATGGAGGAAGAGGAGGATGGATTGGAGTGATACATGGAGGAAGAGGAGGACGGATATATGGAAGAAGTGGGGGACAGGTCGGATGGATCCATGGAGGAAGAAGAGGATGGATTGCACAGGTACATGGAGGAAGAGGAGGATGGATTGGACACATACATGGAAGAAGAGGAGGATGGATATATGGAAGAAGTGGGGGACAGGTCGGATGGATCCATTGAGGAAGAGGAGGATGGATACATGGAGGAGGAGGAGGAAGAGGAGGATGGATACATGGAGGAGGAGGAGGAAGAGGAGGATGGATACATGGAGGAAGAGGAGGACGGATTGGACTGATACATGGAGGAAGAGGAGGATGGATTGGACAGATACATGGAGGAAGAGCAGGATGGATACATGGAGGAGGAGGAGGAAGAGGAGGATGGATTGGACAGATACATGGAGGAAGAGCAGGATGGATACATGGAGGAAGAGGAGGATGGATACATGGAGGAGGAGGAGGAAGAGGAGGATGGATTGGACAGATACTTTGTATACGTTTCTCATATGTTGGACAATTTGTGGGTGGATCCAATATTCTTCTCTGGTAATAAAATGACGTTTTATTGTCACGCGGCGTCAGAGATAACGGCGTATCCCCCGGGGGTTGTGTGCCGGCCGCAGTCATATGACACATTTGACAAATGACAGGATGCAGATTAGCGCAGCGTCTTCGCAGAGCGTCGCTCTTTAATGAAGAATCTTCTGTAATTTGTTTGTCGGAGATACAATTATGCAAATCAGTGAAGAACGAATTCTGATTAAAAGGAAATAATTTATCACGGGGAATTGTTGTGGTGGCGCCGCGCTGCGCACATTAATCGTCGTAATGGAATGGAATCGCACGCTGCCCACAATGATTCCAATATTTCGTGTTCAGTCAGTGCGACGCAACAACCGCGGCCACAACTCCGCCGTCATCTGATTAGAATAAACAAAGTTTATGAATGCCGCCGCGCCGCTGACAATAAATCTGATTGAGGATCCAATCTGATCCGCCATCCTTCACTTGTCGCCGGTGGAATATCAGGTCATCTACGCGGCACATTTACCACTCCGCCTCATTAATCGCAAATTTTCTCCGAAAATCGCTAACAAGACACAAAGCGAACGTCAGCTGAGTCAGGCGGAGAGGCTCTGCACTCTATATACAGTGATTATATCCGGGCAGAGGCAGAGAGCTGAGCTACGTATATATTCACTTATCCTGGTTACCTCCTTCCTGAACTAACCTGGAAACATCCCAGAGCAGCCGAGCTCAACTACATACACATTCATTCTGACGGAGTGCATATCACAGAACGAATGAATAGTACAGCCATGTGGAGAGAGCTGAACTACATACACATTCATTCTGACGGAGTGCATATCACAGAACGAATGAATAGTACAGCCATGTGGAGAGAGCTGAACTACATACACATTCATTCTGACGGAGTGCATATCACAGAACGAATGAATAGTACAGCCATGTGGACGGAGCTGAACTACATACACATTCATTCTGACGGAGTGCATATCACAGAACGAATGAATAGTACAGCCATGTGGACGGAGCTGAACTACATACACATTCATTCTGATGGAGTGCATATCACAGAATGAATGAATAGTACAGCCATGTGGACGGAGCTCAACTACATACACATTCATTCTGACGGAGTGCATATCACAGAATGAATGAATAGTACAGCCATGTGGATGGAGCTGAACTACATACACATTCATTCTGACGGAGTGCATATCACAGAACGAATGAATAGTACAGCCATGTGGAGAGAGCTGAACTACATACACATTCATTCTGACGGAGTGCATATCACAGAATGAATGAATAGTACAGCCATGTGGAGAGAGCTGAACTACATACACATTCATTCTGACGGAGTGCATATCACAGAATGAATGAATAGTACAGCCATGTGGACGGAGCTGAACTACATACACATTCATTCTGACGGAGTGCATATCACAGAATGAATGAATAGTACAGCCATGTGGAGAGAGCTGAACTACATACACATTCATTCTGACGGAGTGCATATCACAGAATGAATGAATAGTACAGCCATGTGGACGGAGCTGAACTACATACACATTCATTCTGACGGAGTGCATATCACAGAACGAATGAATAGTACAGCCATGTGGACGGAGCTGAACTACATACACATTCATTCTGACGGAGTGCATATCACAGAATGAATGAATAGTACAGCCATGTGGACAGAGCTGAACTACATACACATTCATTCTGACGGAGTGCATATCACAGAACGAATGAATAGTACAGCCATGTGGACTGAGCTGAACTACATACACATTCATTCTGACGGAGTGCATATCACAGAATGAATGAATAGTACAGCCATGTGGAGAGAGCTGAACTACATACACATTCATTCTGACGGAGTGCATATCACCGAATGAATGAATAGTACAGCCATGTGGAGAGAGCTGAACTACATACACATTCATTCTGATGGAGTGCATATCACAGAATGAATGAATAGTACAGCCATGTGGAGAGAGCTGAACTACATACACATTCATTCTGACGGAGTGCATATCACCGAATGAATGAATAGTACAGCCATGTGGACTGAGCTGAACTACATACACATTCATTCTGACGGAGTGCATATCACAGAATGAATGAATAGTACAGCCATGTGGAGAGAGCTCAACTACATACACATTCATTCTGACGGAGTGCATATCACAGAATGAATGAATAGTACAGCCATGTGGACTGAGCTGAACTACATACACATTCATTCTGACTGAGTGCATATCACAGAATGAATGAATAGTACAGCCATGTGGACGGAGCTCAACTACATACACATTCATTCTGACGGAGTGCATATCACAGAATGAATGAATAGTACAGCCATGTGGACTGAGCTGAACTACATACACATTCATTCTGACGGAGTGCATATCACCGAATGAATGAATAGTACAGCCATGTGGACGGAGCTGAACTACATACACATTCATTCTGACGGAGTGCATATCACAGAATGAATGAATAGTACAGCCATGTGGACTGAGCTGAACTACATACACATTCATTCTGATGGAGTGCATATCACAGAATGAATGAATAGTACAGCCATGTGGACGGAGCTGAACTACATACACATTCATTCTGATGGAGTGCATATCACAGAATGAATGAATAGTACAGCCATGTGGATGGAGCTGAACTACATACACATTCATTCTGACGGAGTGCATATCACCGAATGAATGAATAGTACAGCCATGTGGAGAGAGCTGAACTACATACACATTCATTCTGACGGAGTGCATATCACCGAATGAATGAATAGTACAGCCATGTGGACGGAGCTGAACTACATACACATTCATTCTGACGGAGTGCATATCACAGAATGAATGAATAGTACAGCCATGTGGACTGAGCTGAACTACATACACATTCATTCTGATGGAGTGCATATCACAGAATGAATGAATAGTACAGCCATGTGGACGGAGCTGAACTACATACACATTCATTCTGATGGAGTGCATATCACAGAACGAATGAATAGTACAGCCATGTGGACGGAGCTGAACTACATACACATTCATTCTGATGGAGTGCATATCACAGAACGAATGAATAGTACAGCCATGTGGACGGAGCTGAACTACATACACATTCATCTTTGCTGGTTATTCTTCGTCTGATCCAACTACTGAAATCTACTTCACAAAATGGCCGCTGAGCTGTATATACACATCCATGTATTCTCTTTTCCTTCACGTTTCCTTCAGATGAACTGTAAACACACTGATGGTACTCATTGTACAGCTTGGCCGAGGAGCTGAACTATATACTGCACATGCTCACTTTAGATTCATTCTTGTGTGGTTCAGTCCAGGAGCTGAGCTGCACACACATTCATCGATCCTGATTATTGGCTGCTTCTGTTTCTGGATATTTATCACATAGCATATGAGGAACTACATACACACACCAATCTTACCCTGGACGGATCGTTAAGCTCTGTCGAGAGTCTATTCTGTGTGCTGTGGCCCTGATGGGGCCCCTACAAGCTCTGCTAGTTATGGGATCCGCGTTCCGTAGAGAACATTTAAACCGATGTGTTCCAGTATTATGGCTGACTCCATTATAAGAGGAAGATCCTGGCAATGTGCTCCGGTATCGTGGCCACCTCCATTATAAGAGGAACCTCCTAAAAGGGATCACTTTGAGGCAGGTGGCCAGAGAGGCATCAATTTGATTCCACCTACATTATTAGAGGAATCTCCTGGCACTGTGCTCCAGAATCATGGCCATCTCTACTATAAGAGGAACCTCCTGGCACTGTGCTCCAGAATCATGGCCATCTCTACTATAAGAGGAACCTCCTGGCACTGTGCTCCAGAATCATGGCCATCTCTACTATAAGAGGAACCTCCTGGCACTGTGCTCCAGGATCATGGCCACCTCCACTATAAGAGGAACCTCGTGGCACTGTGCTCCAGGATCATGGCCACCTCCATTATAAGAGAAACATCCTGGCACTGTGCTCCAGGATCATGGCCACCTCCAATATAAGAGGAACCTTGTGGGACTGTGCTCCAGGATTATGGCCACCTTCACTATAAGAGGAACCACCTGGCACTGTGCTCCAGGATCATGGCCACCTCCACTATAAGAGGAACCTCCTGGCACTGTGCTCCAGGATCATGGCCACCTCCACTATAAGAGGAACCTCCTGGCACTGTGCTCCAGGATCATGGCCACCTCCACTATAAGAGGAACCTCCTGGCACTGTGCTCCAGGATCATGGCCACCTCCAATATAAGAGGAACCTCGTGGGACTGTGCTCACACATTCATCGATCCTGATTATTGGCTGTTTCTATTTCTGGATATTTATTACACAGCAGACGAGGAACTACATACACACACCAATCTTACCCTGGACAGATCGTTAAGCTCTGTTGAGAGACTATTCTGTGTGCTGTGGCCCTGGTGGGAACCCTACAAGCTCTGCTTGTTATGGGATCCGCGTTCCATAGAGAACATGAAACCGATGTGCTCCAGTATTATGGCCACCTCCATTATAATGCCCCGTACACACGATCGGACATTCCCACAACAAAACCGTGGATTTTTTTCCGACGGATGTTGGCTCAAACTTGTCTTGCATACACACGGTCACACAAATGTTGGTTAGACATCAAAGAGATTCTGGACAGCCGCACTCCAAAGATATTTGCCTTTATTCAATAAGGTGTCATCCAAAATACAGGTCACAGTAAAGTGGAACAAACTTACGCGTTTCGCACTACAAGAGTGCTTAGTCATAGCTATGATTAAGCACTCCTTGTAGTGCAGAACTCGTAAGCTTTGTTCCACTTTGCTGTGACCTGTATTTTGGATGACACCTTATTGAATAAAGGCAAATATCTTTGGAGTGCGGCTGTCCAGAATCTCTTTGATGTCTAACTGCCATAGCATTGCCAGCACCTGGACTTCTAAAGGAGATGAAGAAGATGCCTTTTACCTTGATCTGACCCACCTGAAGCGGTGATACTCTCTCTACTTGGTCACACAAATATTGTCGGAAATTCCGAACGTCAAGAACGCGGTGACGTACAACACGTGCGATGAGCCAAGAAAAATGAAGTTCAATAGCCAGTGCGGCTCTTCTGCTTGATTCTGAGCATGGGTGGAACTTTGTGCGTCGGAATTGTGTACACACGATTGGAATTTACAACAACGGATTTTGTTGTCGAAAAATTTGAGAACCAGCTCTCAAATTTTGTGTGATGAAATTCCGATGAAAAATGTCCGATGGAGCCTACACATGGTCGGTATTTCCAACAACAAGCTCCCATCGAATATTTTCCATCGGAAAATCCGATCGTGTGTACGTGGCATTAGAGGAACCTCCTGGTGATGTGCTCCAGTATCATGGCCACCTCCATCTTTAAAGGAACCTCCTAAAAGAGATCACTTTGAGGCAGGTGGCCCAAGAATGATCACTGATGCAATTGGCCAGAGAGGGATCAATTTGATTCCACCTACATTATTAGAGGAACCTCCTGGCACTGTGCTCCAAGATCATGGCCACCTCCATTATAAGAAGAAACTTCTGGTGATGTGCTCCAGTATCAGGGCCACCTCCATTATAAGAGAAGCTGACTGGTGATGTGCTCCGGTATCATAGCTACCACTATCATAAGAGGAACCTCCTGGTGTTGTGCTCCAGTATCATGGCCACCTCCATCATAAGAGGAACCTCCTATTAGAAAAACTGCCTGGTAATGTGCTGCAGTGTTATGGCCACCTCCTTTAAAAGAGGAACCGCTTGGCGATGTCCTCCAGTATCATGGCCACCTCTATTATAAGAGGAACATCCTGTAATATGCTTGAAGTATCCTGGCCACCTCCATTATTAGAGGAACCACTGTGCCAGGGATCACTGTGAAACAGTTGGTCAGAGAGGGATCATTTTGATGCAGTTGGCCAGAGAGGGATCACTTTGAGGCAGTTGGCCAGAGAGCAATCATTTTGAGGCAGTTGGCCAGAGAGGGATCACTTTGAGGCAGTTGGCCAGAGAGGGATCACTTTGATGCAGTTGGCCAGAGGGGGATCACTTTGAGGTAGGTGGCAAGAGAGGGATCACTTTGAGGCAGTTGGCCAGAGAGGGATCACTTTGAGGCAGTTGGCCAGAGAGCAATCATTTTGAGGCAGTTGGCCACAGAGGGATCATTTTGAGGCAGTTTGCCAGAGAGGGATCACTTTGATGCAGTTGGCCAGAGAGGGATCACTTTGAGGTAGGTGGCCAGAGAGGGATCACTTTGAGGTAGTTGGCCAGAGAGGGATCACTTTGAGGCAGTTGGCCAGAGAGGGATCACTTTGATGCAGTTGGCCAGAGAAAGATCACTTTGAGGTAGGTGGCCAGAGAGGGATCACTTTGAGGCAGTTGGCCAGAGAGGGAACACTTTGAGGTAGATGGCCAGAGAGGGATCACTTTGAGGCAGTTGGTCAGAGAGAGATCACTTTGAGGCAGTTGGCCAGAGAGGGATCACTTTAAAGCAGTTGGCCAGAGAGGGATCACTTTGAGGCAGTTGGCCAGAGAGGGATCACTTTGAGGCAGTTGGCCAGAGAGGGATCACTTTGAGGCAGTTGGCCAGAGAGGGATCACTTTGAGGCAGTTGGCCAGAGAGGGATCACTTTGAGGCAGTTGGCCAGAGAGGGATCACTTTGAAGCAGTTGACCAGAGAGAGATCACTTTGAGGCAGTTGGCCAGAGAGGGATAACTTTGAGGCAGTTGGCCAGAGAGGGATCACTTTGAGGCAGTTGGCCAGAGAGGGATCACTTTGAGGCAGTTGGCCAGAGAGGGATCACTTTGAGGCAGTTGGCCAGAGAGGGATCACTTTGAGGCAGGTAGCCAGAGAGGGATCACTTTGAGGCAGTTGGCCAGAAAGGGATCACTTTGAGGCAGTTGGCCAGAGAGGGATCACTTTGATGCAGTTGGCCAGAGGGGGATCACTTTGAGGTAGGTGGCAAGAGAGGGATCACTTTGATGCAGTTGGCCAGAGGGGGATCACTTTGAGGTAGGTGGCAAGAGAGGGATCACTTTGAGGCAGTTGGCCAGAGAGGGATCACTTTGAGGCAGTTGGCCAGAGAGCAATCATTTTGAGGCAGTTGGCCACAGAGGGATCATTTTGAGGCAGTTTGCCAGAGAGGGATCACTTTGATGCAGTTGGCCAGAGAGGGATCACTTTGAGGTAGGTGGCCAGAGAGGGATCACTTTGAGGTAGTTGGCCAGAGAGGGATCACTTTGAGGCAGTTGGCCAGAGAGGGATCACTTTGATGCAGTTGGCCAGAGAAAGATCACTTTGAGGTAGGTGGCCAGAGAGGGATCACTTTGAGGCAGTTGGCCAGAGAGGGAACACTTTGAGGTAGATGGCCAGAGAGGGATCACTTTGAGGCAGTTGGTCAGAGAGAGATCACTTTGAGGCAGTTGGCCAGAGAGGGATCACTTTAAAGCAGTTGGCCAGAGAGGGATCACTTTGAGGCAGTTGGCCAGAGAGGGATCACTTTGAGGCAGTTGGCCAGAGAGGGATCACTTTGAGGCAGTTGGCCAGAGAGGGATCACTTTGAGGCAGTTGGCCAGAGAGGGATCACTTTGAGGCAGTTGGCCAGAGAGGGATCACTTTGAAGCAGTTGACCAGAGAGAGATCACTTTGAGGCAGTTGGCCAGAGAGGGATCACTTTGAGGCAGTTGGCCAGAGAGGGATCACTTTGAGGCAGTTGGCCAGAGAGGGATCACTTTGAGGCAGTTGGCCAGAGAGGGATCACTTTGAGGCAGTTGGCCAGAGAGGGATCACTTTGAGGCAGGTAGCCAGAGAGGGATCACTTTGAGGCAGTTGGCCAGAAAGGGATCACTTTGAGGCAGTTGGCCAGAGAGGGATCACTTTGAGGCAGTTGGCCAGAGAGGGATCACTTTGAAGCAGTTGGCCAGAGAGGGATCATTTTGAAGCAGTTGGCCAGAGAGGGATCACTTTGAGGCAGGTGATCATAGAGGGATCACTTTGAGGCAGTTGGCCAGAGAGGGATCACTTTGAGGCAGTTGGCCAGAGAGGGATCACTTTGAGGCAGGTAGCCAGAGAGGGATCACTTTGAGGCAGTTGGCCAGAAAGGGATCACTTTGAGGCAGTTGGCCAGAGAGGGATCACTTTGATGCAGTTGGCCAGAGGGGGATCACTTTGAGGTAGGTGGCAAGAGAGGGATCACTTTGATGCAGTTGGCCAGAGGGGGATCACTTTGAGGTAGGTGGCAAGAGAGGGATCACTTTGAGGCAGTTGGCCAGAGAGGGATCACTTTGAGGCAGTTGGCCAGAGAGCAATCATTTTGAGGCAGTTGGCCACAGAGGGATCATTTTGAGGCAGTTTGCCAGAGAGGGATCACTTTGATGCAGTTGGCCAGAGAGGGATCACTTTGAGGTAGGTGGCCAGAGAGGGATCACTTTGAGGTAGTTGGCCAGAGAGGGATCACTTTGAGGCAGTTGGCCAGAGAGGGATCACTTTGATGCAGTTGGCCAGAGAAAGATCACTTTGAGGTAGGTGGCCAGAGAGGGATCACTTTGAGGCAGTTGGCCAGAGAGGGAACACTTTGAGGTAGATGGCCAGAGAGGGATCACTTTGAGGCAGTTGGCCAGAGAGGGATCACTTTAAAGCAGTTGGCCAGAGAGGGATCACTTTGAGGCAGTTGGCCAGAGAGGGATCACTTTGAGGCAGTTGGCCAGAGAGGGATCACTTTGAGGCAGTTGGCCAGAGAGGGATCACTTTGAGGCAGTTGGCCAGAGAGGGATCACTTTGAAGCAGTTGACCAGAGAGAGATCACTTTGAGGCAGTTGGCCAGAGAGGGATCACTTTGAGGCAGTTGGCCAGAGAGGGATCACTTTGAGGCAGTTGGCCAGAGAGGGATCACTTTGAGGCAGTTGGCCAGAGAGGGATCACTTTGAGGCAGTTGGCCAGAGAGGGATCACTTTGAGGCAGGTAGCCAGAGAGGGATCACTTTGAGGCAGTTGGCCAGAAAGGGATCACTTTGAGGCAGTTGGCCAGAGAGGGATCACTTTGAGGCAGTTGGCCAGAGAGGGATCACTTTGAAGCAGTTGGCCAGAGAGGGATCATTTTGAAGCAGTTGGCCAGAGAGGGATCACTTTGAGGCAGGTGATCATAGAGGGATCACTTTGAGGCAGTTGGCCAGAGAGGGATCACTTTGAGGCAGGTGATCAGAGAGGGATCACTTTGAGGCAGTTGGCCATAGAGGGATCACTTTGAAGCAGTTGGCCAGAGAGGGATCACTTTGAGGCAGTTGGCCAGAGAGGGATCACTTTGAGGCAGTTGGCCAGAGAGGGATCACTTTGAGGCAGTTGGCCAGAGAGGGATCACATTGAGGCAGGTGATCATAGAGGGATCACTTTGAAGCAGTTGGCCAGAGAGGGATCACTTTGAGGCAGTTGACCAGAGAGGGATCACTTTGAGGCAGGTAGCCAGAGAGGAATCACTTTGAGGCAGGTGATCAGAGAGGGATCACTTTGAGGCAGTTGGCCAGAGAGGGATCACTTTGAAGCAGTTGGCCAGAGAGGGATCACTTTGAGGCAGTTGGCCAGAGAGGGATCACTTTGAAGCAGTTGGCCAGAGAGGGATCACTTTGAGGCAGTTGGCCAGAGAGGGATCACTTTGAAGCAGTTGGCCAGAGAGGGATCACTTTGAAGCAGTTGGCCAGAGAGGGATCACTTTGAGGCAGGTGATCATAGAGGGATCACTTTGAGGCAGTTGGCCAGAGAGGGATCACTTTGAGGCAGTTGGCCAGAGAGGGATCACTTTGAGGTAGGTGATCAGAGAGGGATCACTTTGAGGCAGTTGGCCAGAGAGGGATCACTTTGAAGCAGTTGGCCAGAGAGGGATCACTTTGAAGCAGTTGGCCAGAGAGGGATCACTTTGAGGCAGGTGATCATAGAGGGATCACTTTGAGGCAGTTGGCCAGAGAGGGATCACTTTGAAGCAGTTGGCCAGAGAGGGATCACTTTGAAGCAGTTGGCCAGAGAGGGATCACTTTGAGGCAGGTGATCAGAGAGGGATCACTTTGAGGTAGGTGGCCAGAGAGGGATCACTTTGAGGCAGTTGGCCAGAGAGAGATCACTTTGAGGCAGGTAGCCAGAGAGGGATCACTTTGAGGCAGTTGGCCAGAGAGGGATCACTTTGAGGCAGTTGGCCAGAGAGGGATCACTTTGAGGCAGGTGATCAGAGAGGGATCACTTTGAAGCAGTTGGCCAGAGAGGGATCACTTTGAAGCAGTTGGCCAGAGAGGGATCACTTTGAAGCAGTTGGCCAGAGAGGGATCACTTTGAGGCAGGTGATCAGAGAGGGATCACTTTGAGGCAGGTAGCCAGAGAGAGATCACTTTGAGGCAGTTGACCAGAGAGAGATCACTTTGAGGCAGGTAGCCAGAGAGGGATCACTTTGAGGCAGTTGGCCAGAGAGGGATCACTTTGAGGCAGTTGGCCAGAGAGCAATCATTTTGAGGCAGGTAGCCAGAGAGGGATCATTTTGAGGCAGTTTGCCAGAGAGGGATCACTTTGATGCAGTTGGCCAGAGAGGGATCACTTTGAGGTAGGTGGCCAGAGAGGGATCACTTTGAGGCAGTTGGCCAGAGAGGGATCACTTTGATGCAGTTGGCCAGAGAAAGATCACTTTGAGGTAGGTGGCCAGAGAGGGATCACTTTGAGGCAGTTGGCCAGAGAGGGATCACTTTGAGGCAGTTGGCCAGAGAGGGATCACTTTGAGGCAGTTGGCCAGAGAGGGATCACTTTGAGGCAGTTGGCTAGAGAGGGATCACTTTGATGCAGTTGGCCAGAGAGGGATCACTTTGATGCAGTTGGCCAGAGAGGGATCACTTTGAGGTAGATGGCCAGAGAGGGATCACTTTGAGGCAGTTGGTCAGAGAGAGATCACTTTGAGGCAGTTGGCCAGAGAGGGATCACTTTAAAGCAGTTGGCCAGAGAGGGATCACTTTGAGGCAGTTGGCCAGAGAGGGATCACTTTGAGGCAGTTGGCCAGAGAGGGATCACTTTGAGGCAGTTGGCCAGAGAGGGATCACTTTGAGGCAGTTGGCCAGAGAGGGATCGCTTTGAAGCAGTTGACCAGAGAGAGATCACTTTGAGGCAGTTGGCCAGAGAGGGATCACTTTGAGGCAGTTGGCCAGAGAGGGATCACTTTGAGACAGTTGGCCAGAAAGGGATCACTTTGAGGCAGTTGGCCAGAGAGGGATCACTTTGAGGCAGTTGGCCAGAGAGGGATCACTTTGAGGCAGTTGGCCAGAGAGGGATCACTTTGAGGCAGTTGGCCAGAGAGGGATCACTTTGAGGCAGTTGGCCAGAGAGGGATCACTTTGAGGCAGGTAGCCAGAGAGGGATCACTTTGAGGCAGTTGGCCAGAGAGGGATCACTTTGAGGTAGGTGATCAGAGAGGGATCACTTTGAGGTAGGTGGCCAGAAAGGGATCACTTTGAGGCAGTTGGCCAGAGAGGGATCACTTTGAGGCAGTTGGTCAGAGAGAGATCACTTTGAGGCAGTTGGCCAGAGAGGGATCACTTTGAAGCAGTTGGCCAGAGAGGGATCACTTTGAGGCAGTTGGCCAGAGAGGGATCACTTTGAAGCAGTTGGCCAGAGAGGGATCACTTTGAAGCAGTTGGCCAGAGAGGGATCACTTTGAAGCAGTTGGCCAGAGAGGGATCACTTTGAGGCAGGTGATCAGAGAGGGATCACTTTGAGGCCGGTGATCAGAGAGGGATCACTTTGAGGCCGGTGATCAGAGAGGGATCACTTTGAGGCAGGTGATCATAGAGGGATCACTTTGAGGCAGTTGGCCAGAGAGGGATCACTTTGAGGCAGGTGATCAGAGAGGGATCACTTTGAGGTAGGTGGCCAGAGAGGGATCACTTTGATTCAGGTGATCAGAGAGGGATCACTTTGAGGCAGTTGGCCAGAGAGGGATCACTTTGAGGTAGGTGGCCAGAGAGGGATCACTTTGAGGCAGTTGGCCAGAGAGGGATCACTTTGAGGCCGGTGATCAGAGAGGGATCACTTTGAGGCCGGTGGTCAGAGAGGGATCACTTTGAGGCCGGTGATCAGAGAGGGATCACTTTGAGGTAGGTGGCCAGAGAGGGATCACTTTGAGGCAGTTGGCCAGAGAGGGATCACTTTGAGGCCGGTGATCAGAGAGGGATCACTTTGAGGTAGGTGGCCAGAGAGGGATCACTTTGAGGCCTGTGATCAGAGAGGGATCACTTTGAGGCCTGTGATCAGAGAGGGATCACTTTGAGGCCTGTGATCAGAGAGGGATCACTTTGAGGCAGTTGGCCAGAGAGGGATCACTTTGAGGCCGGTGATCAGAGAGGGATCACTTTGAGGCCGGTGGTCAGAGAGGGATCACTTTGAGGCCGGTGATCAGAGAGGGATAACTTTGAGGCCGGTGATCAGAGAGGGATCACTTTGAGGCAGTTGGCCAGAGAGGGATCACTTTGAGGCCGGTGATCAGAGAGGGATCACTTTGAGGCCGGTGGTCAGAGAGGGATCACTTTGAGGCCGGTGATCAGAGAGGGATAACTTTGAGGCCGGTGATCAGAGAGGGATCACTTTGAGGCAGTTGGCCAGAGAGGGATCACTTTGAGGTAGGTGGCCAGAGAGGGATCACTTTGAGGCAGTTGGTAAGAGAGGGATCACTTTGAGGCAGTTGACCAGAGAGGGATCACTTTGAGGCAGTTGGCCAGAGAGGGATCACTTTGAGGTAGGTGGCCAGAGAGGGATCACTTTGAGGCAGTTGGCCAGCTTTAATATGATGTGGAATATATGGAACCTGAAATCCCAGTTCTTGTGGACAAGTTTTCTATGTCGGGGTTTATAGGACATGCAGAGGGTTCAGTTGGTATATTTCCTGAAACAAGCATGCGGCCAGTGAAGTGTGTAAAGTCTGAAGTCCTGTCCTTAGGATCGCAGGATGTGAGGCAGCTCCAGTACAGGTTCTCTTTATAAATATAAAGAGGTGACACATACGAGAGCCCAGCGGGGGGAGGGGTGGCACACAATCCCCCCTCTGCCCCCCGGATCCTGCGCTCCCCGTATTCCTCCGGGAATCCCCACAATGCTCCTCGGCCGGTGACAAGTTTTGTTTTGCGTTTTAGCAGCTCATAAATTACAGCGGCGCTCCTCATTGTTCTGCCATCTCGCAGGCCGCCAGGTACAAATGTGTGTTTTTGTGCAGACAATAATCAGCGCAAGCCACCCGGGGAGGGGGCCGCCTGGTGCGGGGATTCGCTGCGCCGCAGAGGAAGGTCGCGCGTCTGCAGCCTGCAAACAAACAGCTTGGACAGAGCGTCAGAGCGCCGGGCGCATGTTGGCTGGCATGGCGCTACCACGGCGGAGGACGCTCTAATGAGAAAGTAATTACCTGTCTCCTCGGCATGCACAAGCAGCCACATTGTCTGAGTATTTATGAGCTTGGCACCGAGGCCTGACACAACGCACACACAGAGGCTGCGTGCAAGTATGTCCCATTCTCTGCAATTCAAAGCCAGAACAATGACCGCCGCTAATGAGGCCGACTCCCGCCCGCTGCTCCATCATGGCCGCTCCGCTTACTAATGTGTTTATAGATACCTCGCAGCTGTAAAATTATATATATAATACCGGTGTGGAGATTCCAGACTGCAGTCCGCCATTTATAGACTCAAAACTCCCATTTACATCAATTCCTTAATAGCCACAGAGGATAGAAATCCATCCAATGGAGCCTCAAATGCCAATCCAGAGATTACAATGTGCTGTACATAGCCTGTGCAGGGAGCAGAGCTGTGGGAGGGGCCCAGCAGGCTCCACCCACTACAGGAGGGGCTGGAGACAAGACCAATCCCCCTGCACAAGGTAAGAGAGATGGGCTGTGGGAGGGGCTCAGCAGGCTCCACCCACTACAGAAAACTACAGGAGGGGGCGGAGAGAAGACCGGTCCCCCTGGAAAAGGAGAGAAAGCAGAGCTGTGGGAGGGGTTTTAGCAGGCTCCACCCACTACAGAAAACTACAGGAGGGGGCGGAGAGAAGACCAGTCCCCCTGGAAAAGGAGAGAAAGCAGAGCTGTGGGAGGGGCTCAGCAGGCTCCACCCACTGCAGCCAGCGGCAGAAACCAGACCAGTCCCGCTGCACAAGGAAAGAGATGAGCTGTGGGAGGGGCCAGCAGGCTCCACCCACCACCGAAAACTGCAGCAGGTAGCGGTGGCAAGACCAATCTTCCAGCACAAGGAGAGAGAGAGCAGAGCTGTGGGAGGGGCTCAGCAGGCTCCACCCACTACAGGAGGGGGCGGAAACAAGACCAGTCTCCCTGCACAAGGTAAGAGAGATGAGCTGTGGGAGGGGCTCAGCAGGCTCCACCCACTACAGGAGGGGCTGAAGACAAGACCAGTCCCCCTGCACAAGGTAAGAGCAATGAGATATGGGAGGGGCTCAGCAGGCTCCACCCACTACAGAAAACTGCAGGAGGTGGTGGTGGCAAGACTAATCTCCCTGCACAAGGAGAGAGAGAGAGCAGAGCTGTGGGAGGGGCTCAGCAGGCTCCACCCACCACAGGAGGGGCTGGAGACAAGACCAATCCTCCTGCACAAGGAGAGGAAGCAGAGCTATAGGAGGGGCTCAGCAGGCTCCACCCACTACAGGAGGGGCTGGAGACAAGACCAATCCTCCTGCACAAGGAGAGAGAGCAGAGCTATGGGAGAGGATCAGCAGGCTCCACCCACTACAGAAGCGGGTGGAGGCAAGACCAATCCTCCTGCACAAGGAGAGGAAGCAGAGCTATGGGAGGGGCTCAGCAGGTTCCACCCACTACTGGAGGGGATCAGCAGGCTCCACCCACTACAGAAGCGGGTGGAGGCAAGACCAATCCTCCTGCACAAGGAGAGGAAGCAGAGCTATGGGAGGGGCTCAGCAGGTTCCACCCACTACTGGAGGGGGCGGAGACAAGACCAGTCCCCCTGCACAAGGAGAGAGGACAGCAGTGGGCGGTCTTTATTACAGTAAGTCTCGCACTGGATTACTGCACAGATCTGGGAGAAGATTCCGGAAGAAGTCACATGACCAGTGGATTTTTTTTATCCCAGGGTTGTCATAGAGGGTCTCAGTTGCCTGGCTGCTATTCTGATCCTCTGGCTTTACTAGTCAGCGACCTGGAAAAGTCTTTGCAGATAAGAAGTTCTCAGATCTGTAAGGAAATCCTGAAGCTAGAGATCTGCATGAGAGCCAAGCTAGAATCTTCAGAGCGAGGTCAGAGGTCATCCCCCAGGTTCACTGTACTCATTGTACAGCTTGGCCGAGGAGCTGAACTATATACTGCACATGCTCACTTTGGATTCATTCTTGTGTGGTTCAGTCCAGGAGCTGAGCTGCACACACATTCACCGATCCTGATTATTGGCTGCTTCTGTTTCTGGATATTTATCACATAGCATATGAGGAACTACATACACACACCAATCTTACCCTGGACGGATCGTTAAGCTCTGTCGAGAGTCTATTCTGTGTGCTGTGGCCCTGATGGGGCCCCTACAAGCTCTGCTAGTTATGGGATCCGCGTTCCGTAGAGAACATTTAAACCGATGTGTTCCAGTATTATGGCTGACTCCATTATAAGAGGAAGATCCTGGCAATGTGCTCCGGTATCGTGGCCACCTCCATTATAAGAGGAACCTCCTAAAAGGGATCACTTTGAGGCAGGTGGCCAGAGAGGCATCAATTTGATTCCACCTACATTATTAGAGGAATCTCCTGGCACTGTGCTCCAGAATCATGGCCATCTCTACTATAAGAGGAACCTCCTGGCACTGTGCTCCAGAATCATGGCCATCTCTACTATAAGAGGAACCTCCTGGCACTGTGCTCCAGAATCATGGCCATCTCTACTATAAGAGGAACCTCCTGGCACTGTGCTCCAGGATCATGGCCACCTCCACTATAAGAGGAACCTCGTGGCACTGTGCTCCAGGATCATGGCCACCTCCATTATAAGAGAAACATCCTGGCACTGTGCTCCAGGATCATGGCCACCTCCAATATAAGAGGAACCTCGTGGGACTGTGCTCCAGGATTATGGCCACCTTCACTATAAGAGGAACCACCTGGCACTGTGCTCCAGGATCATGGCCACCTCCACTATAAGAGGAACCTCCTGGCACTGTGCTCCAGGATCATGGCCACCTCCACTATAAGAGGAACCTCGTGGCACTGTGCTCCAGAATCATGGCCACCTCCACTATAAGAGGAACCACCTGGCACTGTGCTCCAGGATCATGGCCACCTCCACTATAAGAGGAACCTCCTGGCACTGTGCTCCAGGATCATGGCCACCTCCACTATAAGAGGAACCTCCTGGTACTGTGCTCCAGGATCATGGCCACCTCCACTATAAGAGGAACCACCTGGCACTGTGCGCCAGGATCATGGCCACCTCCACTAAAAGAGGAACCTCCTGGCACTGTGCTCCAGGATCATGGCCACCTCCACTATAAGAGGAACCTCATGGCACTGTGCTCCAGGATCATGGCCACCTCCACTATAAGAGGAACCTCGTGGCACTGTGCTCCAGGATCATGGCCACCTCCAATATAAGAGGAACCCCCTGGCAATGTGCTCCAGGATCATGGCCACCTCCATTATAAGAGGAAACTCTTGACAATGTGCTACAAATCATTTTTACCTCCATTATAAGAGGAACCTCTTGGCTCTGTTCTCTGGTATCATGACCACCTCGATTATAAGGGAAACCGCCTGGCAATGTGCTCCAGGATCATGGTCACAGTCCATTATAGGAGGTACCTTCTGGTGATGTGCTTCAGAGGCCAGTGGTCATCATCTGTATTGCTCTAATGACAGGTTCACTGTAAATGTTGTGAGATGTGAAGTATTCTGGCTGTAGGGTGACATCATCACCTACCTGTGATAGGAGCTCCAGTATGGAGAGGTTGGCCTTTCACACAAATCTCTCCCAGGCACCTTCTCCCGAAGCTAAGATGGGCCTTCAAGTGTGATGGAAGGACAGGAGTGACCTGATGCTGGGACCGGTGACTGGTACTTGGGAGCTCAGCTTGTATCAAATGTGCAGGGTTTGGGGGGCGCTATGGAGCTGTTATCAGATGTGTGGGGGGAGAGCTGGTATCAGATGTGCGGGGGGGAGCTGGTATCAGATGTGCGGGGGGGAGAGCTGGTATCAGATGTGAGGGGGGGGCTGGTATCAGATGTACGGGGGGGGAGCTGGTATCAGATGTGTTTGGGGGGGCTGGTATCAGATGTACGGGGGGAGCTGGTATCAGATGTGCGGGGGGGGAGCTGGTATCAGATGTGAGGGGGGGGCTGGTATCAGATGTGTGTGAAGAGCTGGTATCAGATGTGTGGGGGGGGGGAGCTGGTATCAGATGTGCCTGGGGGGAGAGCTGGCATCATATGTACGGGGGGAGAGCTGGTACCAGATGTGCGGGGAGAGCTGGTATCAGATGTGTGGGGGGGGGAGAGCTGGTATCAGATGTTTGGGGGGAGAGCTGGTATCAGATGTGCCCGGGGGGAGAGCTGGTATCAGATGTGCCGGGGGGGGGCTGGTATCAGATGTGCGTGGAGAGCTGGTATCAGATGTGTGGGGGAGAGAGCTGGCATCAGATGTACGGGGGGAGAGCTGGTATCAGATGTGCGTGGAGAGCTGGTATCAGATGTGTGGAGGGGAGAGAGCTGGCATCAGATGTACGGGGGGAGAGCTGGTATCAGATGTGTGGGGGGAGCTGGTATCAGATGTGTGGGGGGGAGGAGAGCTGGTATCAGATGTGTGGAGGGGAGAGAGCTGGTATGAGATGTGTGGGGAGAGAGCTGGTATCAGATGTGTGGAGTGGAGAGAGCTGGTATCAGATGTGTGGAGGGGAGAGAGCTGGTATCAGATGTGCGGAGGCAAGAGAGCTGGTATCAGATGTGTGTGGGGGGGGAGAGCTGGTATCAGATGTGTGGGGGAGAGCTGGTATCAGATGTGTGGGGGGGGGGAGCTGGTATCAGATGTGCGGAGATGAGAGAGCTGGTATCAGATGTGTGGGGGGAGAGAGCTGGTATCCGATGTGTGTGAGGGGGGGGAGAGCTGGTATCAGATGTGTGGGGAGAGCTGGTATCAGATGTGTGTGGGGGAGAGAGCTGGTGTCAGATGTGTGGGGGGAGAGAGCTGGTATCAGATGTGTGGGGGGGGGGGAGAGCTGGTATCAGATGTGTGGGGGAGAGAGCTGGTATCAGATGTGCGGAGGGGGGAGAGCTGGTATCAGATGTGCGGAGGGGGGAGAGCTGGTATCAGATGTGTGGGGGAGAGAGCTGGTATCAGATGTGCGGAGGGGGGAGAGCTGGTATCAGATGTGCGGAGGGGGGAGAGCTGGTATCAGATGTGTGGGGGGAGGGGGAGCTGGTATCAGATGTGTGTGAGGGGAGAGAGCTGGTATCAGATGTGTGACGGGAAGAGCTGGTATCAGATGTGCGGGGGGAAGAGCTGGTATCAGATGTGTGGGAGGGAGAGCTGGTATCAGATGTGTGAGGGGAGAGAGCTGGCATCAGATGTACGGAGGGGAGAGAGCTGGTATCAGATGTGTGGGGGGAGAGAGCTGGTATCAGATGTGTGTGTGTGGGGGGGGGGCTGGTATCAGATGTGTGGAGGAGAGAGCTGTTATCAGATGTGTGGGGGGGAGCTGGTATCAGATGTGTGGAGGGGAGAGCTGGTATCAGATGTGTGGGGGGGGGAGCTGGTATCAGATGTGCGGAGGAGAGAGCTGGTATCAGATGTGTGGGGGGGAGAGCTGGTATCAGATGTGTGTGGGGGGGGGCTGGTATCAGATGTGTGGAGGGGAGAGAGCTGGTATCAGATGTGTGAGGGGGAGAGAGCTGGTATGAGATGTGCGGGGGGAGAGAGCTGGTATCAGATGTGTGGGGGGAGAGCTGGTATCAGATGTGTGTGGGGGGGGGCTGGTATCAGATGTGTGGAGGGGAGAGAGCTGGTATCAGATGTGTGAGGGGGAGAGAGCTGGTATGAGATGTGCGGGGGGAGAGCTGGTATCAGATGTGTGGGGGGAGAGCTGGTATCAGATGTGTGGGGGGGGGGGGGCTGGTATCAGATGTGTGGGGGAAAGAGCTGGTATCAGATGTGTGGGGGGAGAGCTGGTATCAGATGTGTGGGGGGAGAGCTGGTATCAGATGTGCGGGGGGAAGAGCTGGTATCAGATGAGAGCTGGTATCAGATGTGTGGGGGGGAGAGAGCTGGTATCAGATGTGCGGAGGGGAGAGAGCTGGTATCAGATGTGTGGGGGGGAGAGAGCTGGTATCAGATGTGTGGAGGGGAGAGCTGGTATGAGATGTGTGCGAAGGGGGGAGAGCTGGTATCAGATGTGCGGAGATGAGAGATCTGGTATCAGATGTGTGTGAGGGGGGAGAGCTTGTATCAGATGTGTGTGAGGGGAGAGCTGATATCAGATGTGTGGGGGGGAGAGCTGGTATCAGATGTGCGGAGGGGAGAGCTGGTATCAGATGTGTGCGAAGGGGGGAGAGCTGGTATCAGATGTGCGGAGATGAGAGATCTGGTATCAGATGTGTGTGAGGGGGGAGAGCTTGTATCAGATGTGTGTGAGGGGAGAGCTGATATCAGATGTGTGGGGGGGAGAGCTGGTATCAGATGTGCGGAGGGGAGAGCTGGTATCAGATGTGTGGAGGGGAGAGAGCTGGTATCAGATGTGTGGGGAGAGAGCTGGTATCAGATGTGTGGGGGAGAGAGCTGGTATCAGATGTGTGGAGGGGAGAGAGCTGGTATCAGATGTGTGGAGGGGAGAGAGCTGGTATCAGATGTGAGGGGGAGAGAGCTGGTATCAGATGTGTGGAGGGGAGAGAGCTGGTATCAGATGTGTGGAGGGGAGAGAGCTGGTATCAGATGTGTGGAGGGGAGAGAGCTGGTATCAAATGTGAGGGGGGGAGAGCTGGTATCAGATGTGTGGAGGGGAGAGAGCTGGTATCAGATGTGTGGAGGGGAGAGAGCTGGTATCAGATGTGTGGGGAGAGAGCTGGTATCAGATGTGAGGGGGGAGAGCTGGTATCAGATGTGCGGAGGGGAGAGAGCTGGTATCAGATGTGTGGAGGGGAGAGAGCTGGTATCAGATGTGAGGGGGAGAGAGCTGGTATCAGATGTGTGGAGGGGAGAGAGCTGGTATCAGATGTGAGGGGGAGAGAGCTGGTATCAGATGTGTGGAGGGGAGAGAGCTGGTATCAGATGTGAGGGGGAGAGAGCTGGTATCAGATGTGTGGAGGGGAGAGAGCTGGTATCAGATGTGTGGAGGGGAGAGAGCTGGTATCAGATGTGTGGGGAGAGAGCTGGTATCAGATGTGAGGGGGGGAGAGCTGGTATCAGATGTGCGGAGGGGAGAGAGCTGGTATCAGATGTGTGGAGGGGAGAGAGCTGGTATCAGATGTGAGGGGGAGAGAGCTGGTATCAGATGTGTGGAGGGGAGAGAGCTGGTATCAGATGTGTGGAGGGGAGAGAGCTGGTATCAGATGTGTGCGAAGGGGGGAGAGCTGGTATCAGATGTGCGGAGATGAGAGATCTGGTATCAGATGTGTGTGAGGGGGGAGAGCTTGTATCAGATGTGTGGAGGGGAGAGCTGATATCAGATGTGTGGGGAGAGAGCTGGTATTAGATGTGCGGAGGGGGTAGAGCTGGTATCAGATGTGTGAGGGGGAGAGAGCTGGTATCAGATGTGTGTGAGGGGGAGAGAGCTGGTATCAGATGTGTGGAGGGGAGAGAGCTGGTATCAGATGTGCCTGGGGGGAGAGCTGGTATCAGATGTGTGGAGGGGAGAGAGCTGGTATCAGATGTGCTGAGGGGAGAGCTGGTAGATGTGTGGGGGAGAGAGCTGGTATGAGATGTGTGTGTGTGGGGGGAGCTGGTATCAGACGTGTGGGGGGAGAGCTGGTATTAGATGTGTGGGGGAGAGAGCTGGTATTAGATGTGTGGGGGGAGAGCCGGTATCAGACGTGTGGGGGGAGAGAGCTGGTATTAGATGTGTGGGGGGAGAGCCGGTATCAGATGTGTGGGGAGAGAGCTGGTATCAGATGTGTGGAGGGGAGAGAGCTGGTATCATATGTGTGGAGGGGGTAGAGCTGGTATCAGATGTGGAGGGGGGAGAGCTGGTATCAGATGTGTGAGGGGAGAGCTGGTATCAGATGTGTGGAGGGGAGAGAGCTGGTATCAGATGTGCGGAGGGTAGAGCTGGTATCAGCTGTGCGGAGGGGAGAGAGCTGGTATCAGATTTGTGGGGGGGGGGGGAGCTGGTATCAGATGTGTGAGGGGAGAGAGCTGGTATCAGATGTGTGGGGGAGAGAGAGCTGGTATCAGATGTGTGAGGGGAGAGCTGGTATCAGATGTGAGGGGAGAGAGCTGGTATCAGATGTGTGGGGGGAGAGCTGTTATCAGATGTGCGGGGGGGAGAGAGCTGGTATCAGATGTGTGGGGAGAGAGCTGGTATCAGATGTGTGGGGGGGAGAGAGCTGGTATCAGATGTGCGGAGGGGAGAGAGCTGGTATCAGATGTGCGGAGGGGAGAGAGCTGGTATCAGATGTGTGGAGTGGAGAGAGCTGGTATCAGATGTGCGGAGGCAAGAGAGCTGGTATCAGATGTGTGGGGGGGGGGGGAGCTGGTATCAGATGTGTGGGGGAGAGCTGGTATCAGATGTGTGGGGGGGAGAGCTGGTATCAGATGTGCGGAGATGAGAGAGCTGGTATCAGATGTGTGGGGGGAGAGAGCTGGTATCCGATGTGTGTGAGGGGGGGAGAGCTGGTATCAGATGTGTGGGGAGAGAGCTGGTATCAGATGTGTGTGAGGGGAGAGAGCTGGTATCAGATGTGTGGGGGGGGGGGGAGCTGGTATCAGATGTGTGTGGGGGGGGGGAGAGCTGGTATCAGATGTGTGTGAGGGGAGATAGCTGGTATCAGATGTGTGGGGGGGGGAGAGCTGGTATCAGATGTGTGGGGGAGAGAGCTGGTATCAGATGTGCGGAGGGGGGAGAGCTGGTATCAGATGTGCGGAGGGGGGAGAGCTGGTATCAGATGTGTGGGGGAGAGAGCTGGTATCAGATGTGTGTGAGGGGAGAGAGCTGGTATCAGATGTGTGACGGGAAGAGCTGGTATCAGATGTGTGGGGGGGAGAGAGCTGGTATCAGATGTGCGGAGGGGGGAGAGCTGGTATCAGATGTGTGGGGGAGAGAGCTGGTATCAGATGTGCGGAGGGGAGAGAGCTGGTATCAGATGTGTGACGGGAAGAGCTGGTATCAGATGTGTGGGGGGGAGAGAGCTGGTATCAGATGTGTGAGGGGAGAGCTGGTATCAGATGTGTGTGTGTGTGGGGGGGGGGGGGCTGGTATCAGATGTGTGGAGGGGAGAGAGCTGGTATCAGATGTGTGGAGGGGAGAGCTGGTATCAGATGTACGGAGGGGAGAGAGCTGGTATCAGATGTGTGGGGGGGAGCTGGTATCAGATGTGTGGGGGGGAGCTGGTATCAGATGTGTGGGGGAGAGAGCTGGTATCAGATGTGCGTGGAGAGCTGGTATCAGATGTGTGGGGAAGAGAGCTGGCATCAGATGTACGGGGGGAGAGCTGGTACCAGATGTGTGGGGGGGGAGAGCTGGTATCAGATGTGTGGGGGGAGAGCTGGTATCAGATGTGTGGGGGGGAGAGCTGGTATCAGATGTACGGGAAGAGCTGGTATCAGATGTGCGGGGGGGGAGAGCTGGTATCAGATGTAGGGGGGGAGAGAGCTGGTATCAGATGTGTGGGGAGAGAGAGCTGGTATCAGATGTGTGGGGGGGAGAGAGCTGGTATCAGATGTGTGGAGGGGAGAGCTGGTATGAGATGTGTGCGAAGGGGGGAGAGCTGGTATCAGATGTGCGGAGATGAGAGATCTGGTATCAGATGTGTGTGAGGGGGGAGAGCTTGTATCAGATGTGTGTGAGGGGAGAGCTGATATCAGATGTGTGGGGGGGAGAGCTGGTATCAGATGTGCGGAGGGGAGAGCTGGTATCAGATGTGTGCGAAGGGGGGAGAGCTGGTATCAGATGTGCGGAGATGAGAGATCTGGTATCAGATGTGTGTGAGGGGGGAGAGCTTGTATCAGATGTGTGTGAGGGGAGAGCTGATATCAGATGTGTGGGGGGGAGAGCTGGTATCAGATGTGCGGAGGGGAGAGCTGGTATCAGATGTGTGGAGGGGAGAGAGCTGGTATCAGATGTGTGGGGAGAGAGCTGGTATCAGATGTGTGGGGGAGAGAGCTGGTATCAGATGTGTGGAGGGGAGAGAGCTGGTATCAGATGTGTGGAGGGGAGAGAGCTGGTATCAGATGTGAGGGGGAGAGAGCTGGTATCAGATGTGTGGAGGGGGAGAGAGCTGGTATCAGATGTGTGGAGGGGAGAGAGCTGGTATCAGATGTGTGGAGGGGAGAGAGCTGGTATCAAATGTGAGGGGGGGAGAGCTGGTATCAGATGTGTGGAGGGGAGAGAGCTGGTATCAGATGTGTGGAGGGGAGAGAGCTGGTATCAGATGTGTGGGGAGAGAGCTGGTATCAGATGTGAGGGGGGGAGAGCTGGTATCAGATGTGCGGAGGGGAGAGAGCTGGTATCAGATGTGTGGAGGGGAGAGAGCTGGTATCAGATGTGAGGGGGAGAGAGCTGGTATCAGATGTGTGGAGGGGAGAGAGCTGGTATCAGATGTGAGGGGGAGAGAGCTGGTATCAGATGTGTGGAGGGGAGAGAGCTGGTATCAGATGTGAGGGGGAGAGAGCTGGTATCAGATGTGTGGAGGGGAGAGAGCTGGTATCAGATGTGTGGAGGGGAGAGAGCTGGTATCAGATGTGTGGGGAGAGAGCTGGTATCAGATGTGAGGGGGGAGAGCTGGTATCAGATGTGCGGAGGGGAGAGAGCTGGTATCAGATGTGTGGAGGGGAGAGAGCTGGTATCAGATGTGAGGGGGAGAGAGCTGGTATCAGATGTGTGGAGGGGAGAGAGCTGGTATCAGATGTGTGGAGGGGAGAGAGCTGGTATCAGATGTGTGCGAAGGGGGGAGAGCTGGTATCAGATGTGCGGAGATGAGAGATCTGGTATCAGATGTGTGTGAGGGGGGAGAGCTTGTATCAGATGTGTGGAGGGGAGAGCTGATATCAGATGTGTGGGGAGAGAGCTGGTATTAGATGTGCGGAGGGGGTAGAGCTGGTATCAGATGTGTGAGGGGGAGAGAGCTGGTATCAGATGTGTGTGAGGGGGAGAGAGCTGGTATCAGATGTGTGGAGGGGAGAGAGCTGGTATCAGATGTGCCTGGGGGGAGAGCTGGTATCAGATGTGTGGAGGGGAGAGAGCTGGTATCAGATGTGCTGAGGGGAGAGCTGGTAGATGTGTGGGGGAGAGAGCTGGTATGAGATGTGTGTGTGTGGGGGGAGCTGGTATCAGACGTGTGGGGGAGAGCTGGTATTAGATGTGTGGGGGAGAGAGCTGGTATTAGATGTGTGGGGGGAGAGCCGGTATCAGACGTGTGGGGGGAGAGAGCTGGTATTAGATGTGTGGGGGGAGAGCCGGTATCAGATGTGTGGGGAGAGAGCTGGTATCAGATGTGTGTGAGGGAGAGAGCTGGTATCATATGTGTGGAGGGGGTAGAGCTGGTATCAGATGTGGAGGGGGGAGAGCTGGTATCAGATGTGTGAGGGGAGAGCTGGTATCAGATGTGTGGAGGGGAGAGAGCTGGTATCAGAAGTGCGGAGGGTAGAGCTGGTATCAGCTGTGCGGAGGGGAGAGAGCTGGTATCAGATTTGTGGGGGGGGGGGGAGCTGGTATCAGATGTGTGAGGGGAGAGAGCTGGTATCAGATGTGTGGGGGAGAGAGAGCTGGTATCAGATGTGTGAGGGGAGAGCTGGTATCAGATGTGAGGGGAGAGAGCTGGTATCAGATGTGTGGGGGGGAGAGCTGTTATCAGATGTGCGGGGGGGAGAGAGCTGGTATCAGATGTGTGGGGGAGAGAGCTGGTATCAGATGTGTGGGGGGGAGAGAGCTGGTATCAGATGTGCGGAGGGGAGAGAGCTGGTATCAGATGTGCGGAGGGGAGAGAGCTGGTATCAGATGTGTGGAGTGGAGAGAGCTGGTATCAGATGTGCGGAGGCAAGAGAGCTGGTATCAGATGTGTGGGGGGGGGGGGAGCTGGTATCAGATGTGTGGGGGAGAGCTGGTATCAGATGTGTGGGGGGGAGAGCTGGTATCAGATGTGCGGAGATGAGAGAGCTGGTATCAGATGTGTGGGGGGAAGAGAGCTGGTATCCGATGTGTGTGAGGGGGGGAGAGCTGGTATCAGATGTGTGGGGAGAGAGCTGGTATCAGATGTGTGTGAGGGGAGAGAGCTGGTATCAGATGTGTGGGGGGGGGGGGAGCTGGTATCAGATGTGTGTGGGGGGGGGAGAGCTGGTATCAGATGTGTGTGAGGGGAGATAGCTGGTATCAGATTGTGTGGGGGGGGGAGAGCTGGTATCAGATGTGTGGGGGAGAGAGCTGGTATCAGATGTGCGGAGGGGGGAGAGCTGGTATCAGATGTGCGGAGGGGGAGAGCTGGTATCAGATGTGTGGGGGAGAGAGCTGGTATCAGATGTGTGTGAGGGGAGAGAGCTGGTATCAGATGTGTGACGGGAAGAGCTGGTATCAGATGTGTGGGGGGGAGAGAGCTGGTATCAGATGTGCGGAGGGGGGAGAGCTGGTATCAGATGTGTGGGGGAGAGAGCTGGTATCAGATGTGCGGAGGGGAGAGAGCTGGTATCAGATGTGTGACGGGAAGAGCTGGTATCAGATGTGTGGGGGGGAGAGAGCTGGTATCAGATGTGTGAGGGGAGAGCTGGTATCAGATGTGTGTGTGTGTGGGGGGGGGGGGGGCTGGTATCAGATGTGTGGAGGGGAGAGAGCTGGTATCAGATGTGTGGAGGGGAGAGCTGGTATCAGATGTACGGAGGGGAGAGAGCTGGTATCAGATGTGTGGGGGGGAGCTGGTATCAGATGTGTGGGGGGAGCTGGTATCAGATGTGTGGGGGAGAGAGCTGGTATCAGATGTGCGTGGAGAGCTGGTATCAGATGTGTGGGGAAGAGAGCTGGCATCAGATGTACGGGGGGAGAGCTGGTACCAGATGTGTGGGGGGGGAGAGCTGGTATCAGATGTGTGGGGGGAGAGCTGGTATCAGATGTGTGGGGGGGAGAGCTGGTATCAGATGTACGGGAAGAGCTGGTATCAGATGTGCGGGGGGGAGAGCTGGTATCAGATGTAGGGGGGGAGAGAGCTGGTATCAGATGTGTGGGGAGAGAGCTGGTATCAGATGTGTGTGAGAGGAGAGAGCTGGTATCAGATGTGTGGGGGGGGGCTGGTATCAGATGTGTGGGGGGGGGCTGGTATCAGATGTGTGGGGGGGAGAGAGCTGGTATTAGATGTGTGTGAGGGGGAGAGAGCTGGTATCAGATGTGCGGAGGGGAGAGAGCTGGTATCAGATGTGTGGGGAGGAGAGAGCTGGTATCAGATGTGTGTGAGGGGGAGAGAGCTGGTATCAGATGTGCGGGGAGAGCTGGTATCAGATGTGTGTGGGGGGGGGGGAGCTGGTATCAGATGTGTGGGGGGGAGCTGGTATCAGATTTGTGAGGGGGGGGGGAGCTGGTATCAGATGTGTGGAGGGAGAGAGCTGGTATCAGATGTGTGAGGGGGAGAAAGCTGGTATCAGATGTGTGAGGGGGAGAGAGCTGGTATCAGATGTGTGTGAGGGGGAGAGAGCTGGTATCAGATGTGCGGAGGGGAGAGCTGGTATCAGATGTGTGTGGGGGGGGGGCTGGTATCAGATGTGTGGAGGGGAGAGAGCTGTTATCAGATGTGTGGAGGGAGAGAGCTGGTATCAGATGTGTGAGGGGGAGAGAGCTGGTATCAGATGTGTGTGAGGGGGAGAGAGCTGGTATCAGATGTGCGGAGGGGAGAGAGCTGGTATCAGATGTGCCTGGGGGGAGAGCTGGTATCAGATGTGTGGAGGGGAGAGAGCTGGTATCAGATGTGCTGAGGGGAGAGCTGGTAGATGTGTGGGGGAGAGAGCTGGTATCAGATGTGTGTGGGGGGGGAATCAGATGTGTGTGAGGAGGAGAGCTGGTATCAGATGTGTGTGAGGGGAGAGAGCTGTTATCAGATGTGTGGGGAGAGAGCTGGTATTAGATGTGCGGAGGGGGTAGAGCTGGTATCAGATGTGTGAGGGGGAGAGAGCTGGTATCAGATGTGTGTGAGGGGGAGAGAGCTGGTATCAGATGTGTGGAGGGGAGAGAGCTGGTATCAGATGTGCCTGGGGGGAGAGCTGGTATCAGATGTGTGCAGGGGGAGAGAGCTGGTATCAGATGTGCTGAGGGGAGAGCTGGTAGATGTGTGGGGGAGAGAGCTGGTATCAGACGTGTGGGGGGAGAGCTGGTATTAGATGTGTGGGGGGAACTGGTATCAGATGTGTGGGGGAAACTGGTATCAGACGTGTGGGGGGAGAGCTGGTATTAGATGTGTGGGGGAGAGAGCTGGTATTAGATGTGTGGGGGGAGAGCCGGTATCAGACGTGTGGGGGGAGAGAGCTGGTATTAGATGTGTGGGGGGAGAGCCGGTATCAGATGTGTGGGGAGAGAGCTGGTATCAGATGTGTGGAGGGGAGAGAGCTGGTATCATATGTGTGGAGGGGGTAGAGCTGGTATCAGATGTGGAGGGGGGAGAGCTGGTATCAGAT